>CM056197.1:11706667-11796185 GCA_029692085.1 Gymnothorax javanicus
CATTACTTTATTTGAATATATATATGAAGGGTTAATTAAATGACATCTGGTATCATATTCTCATAAAGGGTTATGCTTAAATGCCATCTGATCTCATATTCGATCATAGAGGACACTTACAGTATAACAATGAACAGATATTTGCACAATCATTAGATCGCTAGCATTAGCAAGTTTGCATTAGCATTCAAACATTAACATTACTGTATTTGCCTATATACAAGAAGGGTTAATTAAAAGCCATCTGATCTAATATACTCATGAAGGGTTTTTGCTTAAATGCCATCTGATCACATATTCCCATCAGAGAGGACACTTACAGTATAACATTGAGCAGATATTAGCACTAGCATTAGATCGCTAGCATTAGCAAGTTAGCATTAGCATTCAAACATTAACATTACTGTATTTGCCTATTTACAAGAATGTATATGCTTTAATGCCATCTGATCTCATATTCTCATGCAGGGTTATGCTTAAATGCCATCTGATGTCTTATTCTCATCATAGAGGACACTTACAGTATTACAATGAGCAGATATTAGCACTAGCATTATATCGCTAGCATTAGCAGGTTAGCATTAGCATTCAAACATTAACATTACTGTATTTGCCTTTATACAACAATGGATAAGCATAAATGCCATCTGATCTCATATTCTCATGCAGGGTTATGCTTAAATGCCATCTGATGTCTTATCTTGATCATAGAGGACACTTCCAGTATAACAATGAACAGATATTAGCACTAGCATTAGATAGCTAGCATTAGCAAATTAGCATTAGCATTCAAACATTAATATTACTTTATTTGAATATACACAAGAAGGGTTAAGCTTTATTGCCATCTGATCTCATATTCTAATCATAGAGTACACTTACAGTATGACAATGAGCAGATATTAGCACTAGCATAAGATCGCTAGCATTAGCAAGTTAGCATTAGCATTTAGACATTAACATTCCTGTATTTGCCAATATACAAGAATGGATAAGATTAAATGCCATCTGATCTCATATTCTCATGAAGAGTGATGCTTAAATGCCATCTGATGTCTTATTCTCATCATGTAGGACACTTACAGTATAACAATGAACAGATATTAGCACTAGTATTAGCAAGTTAGCATTAGCATTCAAACATTAACATTACTTTATTTGCCTATATACAAGAAGGGTTAATTAAAAGCCATCTGATCTCATATTCTCATGCAGGGTCATGCTTAAATGCCATCTGATGTTTTATTCTCATCATTGAGGACACTTACAGTATAACAATGAAAAGATATTAGCACAAGCATTAGATCGCCAGCATTAGCAAGTTAGCATTAGCATTCAAACATTAACAATACTGTATTTGCCTATATACATGAATGGATAAGATTAAATTCCATATGATCTCATTTTATCATGAAGAGTTATGTTTAAATGCCATCTGATCTCTTATTCTCATCATAGAGGACATTTACACTATTACAATGAGCAGATATTAGCACTAGCATTAGATCGCTAGCATTAGAAAGTTCGCATTAGCATTCAAACATTAACAATACTGTATTTGCCTATATACAAGAAGGGTTAATTAAAAGCCATCTGATCTCATATTCTCATGAAGGGTTATGCTTAAATGCCAACTGATCTCTTATTCTCATCATAAAGGACACTTACAGTATAACAATGACCAGATATTAGCACTAGCATTAGATCGCTAGCATTAGCAAATTAGCATTAGCATTCAAACATTAACATGAGTTTATTTGAATATATACAAGAAGGGTTAAGCTTTATTGCCATCTGATATCATATTCTCATCATAGAGTACACTTACAGTATGACAATGAGCAGATATTAGCACTAGCATTAGATCGGTAGCATTAGCAAGTTAGCATTAGCATTCAGACATTAACATTACTGTATTTGCCTATATACAAGAATGGATAAGATTAAATGACATCTGATCTCATATTCTCATGAAGAGTTATGTTTAAATGCCATCTGATCTCTTATTCTAATCATAGAGGACACTTACAGTTTAACAATGACCAGATATTAGCACTAGCATTAGATCGCTAGCATTAGCAAGTTAGCATTAGCATTCAGACATTAACATTACTGTATTTGAGTATATATAAGTTGGGTTAATCTTTATTGCCATTTGATCTCATATTCTCATCATAGAGTACACGCACAGTATAACAATGACCAGATATTAGCACTAGCATTATATCGCTAGCATTAGCAAGTGAGCATTAGCATTCAAACATTAACATTACTTTATTTGAATATATACAAGAAGGGTTAAGCTTTATTGCCATCTGATCTCATATTCTCATCATAGAGTACACTTACAGTATGACAATGAGCAGATATTAGCACTAGCATAAGATCGCTAGCATTAGCAAGTTAGTATTAGTATTCAGACATTAACATTACTGTATTTGCCAATATACAAGAATGGATAAGATTAAATGCCATCAGACCTCATATTCTCATGAAAAATTATGCTTAAATGCCATCTGATGTCTTATTCTCATCATGGAGGACACTAACAGTATAACAATGAGCAGATATTAGCACACGCAATAGATCACTAGCATTAGCAGGTTAGCATTAGCATTCAAACATTAACATAACTGAATTTGCCTTTATACAACAATGGATAAGCATAAATGCCATCTGATCTCATATTCTCATGCAGGGTTATGCTTAAATGCCATCTGATGTCTTATTCTGATCATAGAGGACACTTACAGTATAACAATGAACAGATATTAGCACAAGTATTAGATCGCTAGCATTAGCAAGTTAGCATTAGCATTCAAACATTAACATTACTTTATTTCCCTATATACAAGAAGGGTTAATTAAAAGCCATCTGATCTCATATTCTCATGCAGGGTCATGCTTAAATGCCATCTGATATTTTATTCTCATTATAGAGGACACTTACAGTATAACAATGAACAGATATTAGCACAAGCATTAGATCGCTAGCATTAGCAAGTTAGCATTAGCATTCAAACATTAACAATACTGTATTTGCCTATATACAAGAATGGATAAGATTAAATGCCATCTGATCTCATATTCTCATGAAGAGTTATGCTTAAATGACATCTGATCTCTTATTCTCATCATAGAGGACACTTACAGTATTACAATGAGCAGATATTAGCACTGGCATTAGATCGCTAGCATTAGCAAGTTAGCATTAGCATTCAAACATTAACATTACTGTATTTGCCTATATACAAGAATGAATATGCTTTAATGCCATCTGATCTCATATTCTCATGCAGGGTTATGCTTAAATGCCATCTGATGTCTTATTCTCATCATAGAGGACACTTACAGTATTACAATGAGCAGATATTAGCACTAGCATTATATCGCTAGCATTAGCAGGTTAGCATTAGCATTCAAACATTAACATTACTGTTTTTTGCCTTTTATACAACAATGGATAAGCATAAATGCCATCTGATCTCATATTCTCATGCAGGGTTATGCTTAAATGCCATCTGATGTCTTATTCTCATCATAGAGGACACTTACAGTATAACAATGAACAGATATTAGCACAAGCATTAGATCGCTAGCATTAGCAAATTAGCATTAGCATTCAAACATTAACAATACTGTATTTGCCTATATACAGAAGGGTTAATTAAAAGCCATCTGATCTCATATTCTCATGAAGGGTTATGCTTAAATGCCATCTGATCTCTTATTCTCATCATAAATGACACTTTACAGTATAACAATGAACAGATTTTAGCACTAGCATTAGATAGCTAGCATTAGCAAATTAGCATTAGCATTCAAACATTAACATTACTTTATTTGAATATATACAATAAGGGTTAAGCTTTATTGCCATCTGATCTCATATTCTCATCATAGAGTACACTTCCAGTATAACAATGAACAGATATTAGCACTAGCATTAGATCGCTAGCATTAGCAAGTTAGCATTAGCATTCAAAAACATTAACATTACTTTATTTTAATATATACAAGAAGGGTTAAGCTTTAATGCCATCTGATCTCATATTCTCCTCATAGAGTACACTTAAAGTATGACAATGAGCAGATATTTGCACTTGCATTAGATCGCTAGCATTAGCAAGTTAGCATTAGCATTCAGACATTAACATTACTGTATTTGCCTATATACAAGAATGGATAAGATTAAATGACATCTGATCTCATATTCTAATGAAGAGTTATGTTTAAATGCCATCTGATCTCTTATTCTCATCATAGAGGACACTTACAGTTTAACAATGACCAGATATTAGCACTAGCATTAGATCGCTAGGATTAGCAAGTTAGCATTAGCATTCAGACATTAACATTACTGTATTTGAATATAGAAGTTTGGTTAATCTTTATTTGCCATTTGATCTCATATTCTCATCATAGAGAACATGTACAGTATAACAATGACCAGATATTAGCACTAGCATTATATCGCTAACATTAGCAAGTGAGCATTAGCATTCAAACAATAACATTACTGGATTTGCCTATATACAAGAATGGATAAGCTTTAATGCATTCTGATCCCATATTTTCATGAAGGGTTATGCTTCAATGCCATCTGATATCTTATTCTCATCATAGATTAAACTTACAGTATAACAATTAGCAGATATTAGCACAAGCATTAGATCTTTAGCATTAGCAAGTTAGCATTAGAATTCAAATATTAACATTACTGTATGTTTCTATATACAAGAAGGGTTAATTTAAAGCCATCTGATCTCATATTCTCATGAAGGGTTATGCTTAAATGCCATCTGATCATATATTCCCATCAGAGAGGACACTTACAGTATAACATTGAGCAGATATTAGCACTAGCATTAGATCGCTAGCATTAGCAGGTTAGCATTAGCATTCAAATAATAACATTACTGTATTTATGCGATATACAACAATGGATAAGCATAAATGCCATCTGATCTCATAGTCTCATGCAGGGTTATGCTTAAATGCCATCTGATGTCTTATTCTCATCATAGAGGACACTTACAGTATAACAATGAACAGATATTAGCACTAGCATTAGATCGCTAGCATTAGCAAGTTAGCATTAGCATTCAAACATTAACATTTCTGTATTTGCCTATATACAAGAAGGGTTAATTAAAAGCCATCTGATCTCATATTCTCATGAAGGGTTATGCTTAAATGCCATCTGATCTCTAATTCTCATCATTTAGGACACTTTCAGTAAAACAATGACCAGATATTAGCACTAGCATTAGATCGCTAGCATTAGCAAGTTAGCATTAGCAATCAAACATTAACATTACTTTATTTGAATATATATATGAAGGGTTAATTAAATGACATCTGGTATCATATTCTCATAAAGGGTTATGCTTAAATGCCATCTGATCTCATATTCCGATCATAGAGGACACTTACAGTATAACAATGAACAGATATTTGCACAATCATTAGATCGCTAGCATTAGCAAGTTAGCATTAGCATTCAAACATTAACATTACTGTATTTGCCTATATACAAGAATGGATAAGATTAAATGCCATCTGATCTCATATTCTCATGAAGAGTTATGCTTAAATGACATCTGATCTCTTATTCTCATCATAGAGGACACTTACAGTATTACAATGAGCAGATATTAGCACTGGCATTAGATCGCTAGCATTAGCAAGTTAGCATTAGCATTCAAACATTAACATTACTGTATTTGCCTATATACAAGAATGAATATGCTTTAATGCCATCTGATCTCATATTCTCATGCAGGGTTATGCTTAAATGCCATCTGATGTCTTATTCTCATCATAGAGGACACTTACAGTATTACAATGAGCAGATATTAGCACTAGCATTATATCGCTAGCATTAGCAGGTTAGCATTAGCATTCAAACATTAACATTACTGTATTTGCCTTTATACAACAATGGATAAGCATAAATGCCATCTGATCTCATATTCTCATGCAGGGTTATGCTTAAATGCCATCTGATGTCTTATTCTCATCATAGAGGACACTTACAGTATAACAATGAACAGATATTAGCACAAGCATTAGATCGCTAGCATTAGCAAATTAGCATTAGCATTCAAACATTAACAATACTGTATTTGCCTATATACAGGAAGGGTTAATTAAAAGCCATCTGATCTCATATTCTCATGAAGGGTTATGCTTAAATGCCATCTGATCTCTTATTCTCATCATAAATGACACTTACAGTATAACAATGAACAGATTTTAGCACTAGCATTAGATAGCTAGCATTAGCAAATTAGCATTAGCATTCAAACATTAACATTACTTTATTTGAATATATACAATAAGGGTTAAGCTTTATTGCCATCTGATCTCATATTCTCATCATAGAGTACACTTCCAGTATAACAATGAACAGATATTAGCACTAGCATTAGATCGCTAGCATTAGCAAGTTAGCATTAGCATTCAAACATTAACATTACTTTATTTTAATATATACAAGAAGGGTTAAGCTTTAATGCCATCTGATCTCATATTCTCCTCATAGAGTACACTTAAAGTATGACAATGAGCAAATATTTGCACTTGCATTAGATCGCTAGCATTAGCAAGTTAGCATTAGCATTCAGACATTAACATTACTGTATTTGCCTATATACAAGAATGGATAAGATTAAATGACATCTGATCTCATATTCTAATGAAGAGTTATGTTTAAATGCCATCTGATCTCTTATTCTCATCATAGAGGACACTTACAGTTTAACAATGACCAGATATTAGCACTAGCATTAGATCGCTAGGATTAGCAAGTTAGCATTAGCATTCAGACATTAACATTACTGTATTTGAATATAGAGAAGTTGGGTTAATCTTTATTGCCATTTGATCTCATATTCTCATCATAGAGAACATGTACAGTATAACAATGACCAGATATTAGCACTAGCATTATATCGCTAGCATTAGCAAGTGAGCATTAGCATTCAAACAATAACATTACTGGATTTGCCTATATACAAGAATGGATAAGCTTTAATGCATTCTGATCCCATATTTTCATGAAGGGTTATGCTTCAATGCCATCTGATATCTTATTCTCATCATAGATTAAACTTACAGTATAACAATTAGCAGATATTAGCACAAGCATTAGATCTTTAGCATTAGCAAGTTAGCATTAGAATTCAAATATTAACATTACTGTATGTTTCTATATACAAGAAGGGTTAATTAAAAGCCATCTGATCTCATATTCTCATGAAGGGTTATGCTTAAATGCCATCTGATCATATATTCCCATCAGAGAGGACACTTACAGTATAACATTGAGCAGATATTAGCACTAGCATTAGATCGCTAGCATTAGCAGGTTAGCATTAGCATTCAAATAATAACATTACTGTATTTGCGTATATACAACAATGGATAAGCATAAATGCCATCTGATCTCATAGTCTCATGCAGGGTTATGCTT
This sequence comes from Gymnothorax javanicus, assembly GCA_029692085.1. Classification (NCBI taxonomy): domain Eukaryota; kingdom Metazoa; phylum Chordata; class Actinopteri; order Anguilliformes; family Muraenidae; genus Gymnothorax; species Gymnothorax javanicus. The sequence continues at coordinate 11,714,145 of CM056197.1, forward strand.
AAATGCCATCTGATGTCTTATTCTCATCATAGAGGACACTTACAGTATAACAATGAACAGATATTAGCACTAGCATTAGATCGCTAGCATTAGCAAGTTAGCATTAGCATTCAAACATTAACATTTCTGTATTTGCCTATATACAAGAAGGGTTAATTAAAAGCCATCTGATCTCATATTCTCATGAAGGGTTATGCTTAAATGCCATCTGATCTCTAATTCTCATCATTTAGGACACTTTCAGTAAAACAATGACCAGATATTAGCACTAGCATTAGATCGCTAGCATTAGCAAGTTAGCATTAGCAATCAAACATTAACATTACTTTATTTGAATATATATATGAAGGGTTAATTAAATGACATCTGGTATCATATTCTCATAAAGGGTTATGCTTAAATGCCATCTGATCTCATATTCCGATCATAGAGGACACTTACAGTATAACAATGAACAGATATTTGCACAATCATTAGATCGCTAGCATTAGCAAGTTAGCATTAGCATTCAAACATTAACATTACTGTATTTGCCTATATACAAGAAGGGTTAATTAAAAGCCATCTGATCTAATATACTCATGAAGGGTTTTTGCTTAAATGCCATCTGATCACATATTCCCATCAGAGAGACACTTACAGTATAACATTGAGCAGATATTAGCACTAGCATTAGATCGCTAGCATTAGCAAGTTAGCATTAGCATTCAAACATTAACATTACTGTATTTGCCTATTTACAAGAATGTATATGCTTTAATGCCATCTGATCTCATATTCTCATGCAGGGTTATGCTTAAATGCCATCTGATGTCTTATTCTCATCATAGAGGACACTTACAGTATTACAATGAGCAGATATTAGCACTAGCATTATATCGCTAGCATTAGCAGGTTAGCATTAGCATTCAAACATTAACATTACTGTATTTGCCTTTATACAACAATGGATAAGCATAAATGCCATCTGATCTCATATTCTCATGCAGGGTTATGCTTAAATGCCATCTGATGTCTTATCTTGATCATAGAGGACACTTCCAGTATAACAATGAACAGATATTAGCACTAGCATTAGATAGCTAGCATTAGCAAATTAGCATTAGCATTCAAACATTAATATTACTTTATTTGAATATATACAAGAAGGGTTAAGCTTTATTGCCATCTGATCTCATATTCTAATCATAGAGTACACTTACAGTATGACAATGAGCAGATATTAGCACTAGCATAAGATCGCTAGCATTAGCAAGTTAGCATTAGCATTTAGACATTAACATTACTGTATTTGCCAATATACAAGAATGGATAAGATTAAATGCCATCTGATCTCATATTCTCATGAAGAGTTATGCTTAAATGCCATCTGATGTCTTATTCTCATCATGGAGGACACTTACAGTATAACAATGAGCAGATATTAGCACACGCAATGGATCACTAGCATTAGCAGGTTAGCATTAGCATTCAAACATTAACATAACTGAATTTGCCTTTATACAACAATGGATAAGCATAAATGCCATCTGATCTCATATTCTCATGCAGGGTTATGCTTAAATGCCATCTGATGTCTTATTCTGATCATAGAGGACACTTACAGTATAACAATGAACAGATATTAGCACAAGTATTAGATCGCTAGCATTAGCAAGTTAGCATTAGCATTCAAACATTAACATTACTTTATTTCCCTATATACAAGAAGGGTTAATTAAAAGCCATCTGATCTCATATTCTCATGCAGGGTCATGCTTAAATGCCATCTGATATTTTATTCTCATCATAGAGGACACTTACAGTATAACAATGAACAGATATTAGCACAAGCATTAGATCGCTAGCATTAGCAAGTTAGCATTAGCATTCAAACATTAACAATACTGTATTTGCCTATATACAAGAATGGATAAGATTAAATTCCATCTGATCTCATTTTCTCATGAAGAGTTATGTTTAAATGGCATCTGATCTCTTATTCTCATCATAGAGGACATTTACACTATTACAAAGAGCAGATATTAGGACTAGCATTAGATCGCTAGCAATAGAAAGTTAGCATTAGCATTCAAACATTAACAATACTCTATCTGCCTATATACAAGAAGGGTTAATTAAAAGCCATCTGATCTCATATTCTCATGCAGGGTTATGCTTAAATGCCATCTGATGTCTTATTTACATCATTGAGGACACTTACAGTATAACAATGAACAGATATTAGCACAAGCATTAGATTGCAAGCATTAGCAAATTAGCATTAGCATTCAAACATTAACAATACTGTATTTGCCTATATACAGGAAGGGTTAATTAAAAGCCATCTAATCTCATATTCTCATGAAGGGTTATGCTTAAATGCCATCTGATTTCTTATTCTCATCATAAACGACACTTACAGTATAACAATGACCAGATATTAGGACTAGCATTAGATCGCTAGCATTAGCAAATTAGCATTAGCATTCAAACATTAACATTACTTTATTTGAATATATACAATAAGGGTTAAGCTTTATTGCCATCTGATCTCATATTCTCATCATAGAGTACACGTAAAATATAACAATGAACAGATATTAGCACTTGCATTAGATCTATAGCATTAGCATGTTAGCATTAGCATTCAAACATTAACATTACTTTATTTGAATATATACAAGAAGGGTTAAGCTTTATTGCCATCTGATCTCATATTCCCATCATAGACGACACTTACAGTATAACAATGAACAGATATTAGCACTAGCATTAGATTGCTAGCATTAGCAAGTTAGCATTAGCATTCAAACATGAACATTACTGGATTAGCATATATACAAGAATGGAAAAGCTTTAATGCCATCTGATCTCATATTCTCATGAAGGGTTATACTTAAATTACATCTGATGTCTTATTCTCATCATAGAGGACACTTACAGTATGACAATCAGCAGATATTTGCACAAGCATTTGATCGCTAGCATTCGCAAGTTAGCATTATCATTCAAACATTAACATTACTGTATTTGCCTATATACAAGAATGTATATGCTTTAACGCCATCTGATCTCATATTCTCATGCAGGGTTATGCTTAAATGCCATCTGATGTCTTATTCTCATCATAGAGGACACTTTCAGTATTACAATGAGCAGATATTAGCACTAACATTATATCGCTAGCATTAGCAGGTTAGCATTAGCATTCAAACATTAACATTACTGTATTTGCCTTAATACAACAATGGATAAGCATAAATGCCATCTGATCTCATATTCTCATGCAGGGTTATGCTTAAATGCCATCTGATGTCTTATTCTGATCAAAGAGGACACTTCCAGTTTAACAATGAACAGATATTAGCACTAGCATTAGATCGCTAGCATTCGCAAATTAGGAATTAGCATTCAAACATTAATATTACTTTATTTGAATATATACACGAAGGGTTAAGCTTTATTGCCATCTGATCTCATATTCTAATCATAGAGTACACTTACAGTATGACAATGAGCAGATATTAGCACTAGCATAAGATCGCTAGCATTAGCAAGTAAGCATTAGCATTTAGACATTAACATTACTGTATTTGCCAATATACAACAATGGATAAGCATAAATGCCATCTGATCTCATATTCTCATGAAGAGTTATGCTTAAATGCCATCTGATGTCTTATTCTCATCATGCAGGACACTTACAGTATAACAATGAACAGATATTAGCACTAGTATTAGCAAGTTAGCATTAGCATTCAAACATTAACATTACTTTATTTGCCTATATACAAGAAGGGTTAATTAAAAGCCATCTGATCTTATATTCTCATGCAGGGTCATGCTTAAATGCCATCTGATGTCTTATTCTCATCATTGAGGACACTTACAGTATAACAATGAAAAGATATTAGCACAAGCATTAGATCGCCAGCATTAACAAGTTAGCATTAGCATTCAAACATTAACAAAACTGTATTTGCCTATATACATGAATGGATAAGATTAAATTCCATATGATCTCATTTTATCATGAAGAGTTATGTTTAAATGCCATCTGATCTCTTATTCTCATCATAGAGGACATTTACACTATTACAATGAGCAGATATTAGCACTAGCATTAGATCGCTAGCATTAGAAAGTTCGCATTAGCATTCAAACATGAACAATACTGTATTTGCTTATATACAAGAAGGGTTAATTAAAAGCCATCTGATCTCATATTCTCATGAAGGGTTATGCTTAAATTCCAACTGATCTCTTATTCTCATCATAAAGGACACTTACAGTATAACAATGACCAGATATTAGCACTAGCATTAGATCGCTAGCATTAGCAAATTAGCATTAGCATTCAAACATTAACATGACTTTATTTGAATATATACAAGAAGGGTTAAGCTTTATTGCCATCTGATCACATATTCTCATCATAGAGTACACTTACAGTATGACAATGAGCAGATATTAGCACTAGCATTAGATCGCTAGCATTAGCAAGTTAGCATTAGCATTCAGACATTTACATTACTGTATTTGCCTATATACAAGAATGGATAAGATTAAATGACATCTGATCTCATATTCTCATGAAGAGTTATGTTTAAATGCCATCTGATCTCTTATTCTAATCATAGAGGACACTTTCAGTTTAACAATGACCAGATATTAGCACTAGCATTAAATCGCTAGCATTAGCAAGTTAGCATTAGCATTCAGACATTAACATTACTGTATTTGAATATATAGAAGTTGGGTTAATCTTTATTTACATTTGATCTCATATTCTCATCATAGAGTACACGTACAGTATAACAATGACCAGATATTAGCACTAGCATTATATCGCTAGCATTAGCAAGTGAGCATTAGCATTCAAACATTAACATTACTTTATTTGAATATATACAAGAAGGGTTAAGCTTTATTGCCATCTGATCTCATATTCTCATCATAGAGTACACTTACCGTATGACAATGAGCAGATATTAGCACTAGCATATGATCGCTAGCATTAGCAAGTTAGCATTAGTATTCAGACATTAACATTACTGTGTTTGCCAATATACAAGAATGGATAAGATTAAATGCCATCTGATCTCATATTCTCATGAAAAGTTATGCTTAAATGCCATCTGATGTCTTATTATCATCATGGAGGACACTAACAGTATAACAATGAGCAGATATTAGCACACGCAATAGATCACTAGCATTAGCAGGTTAGCATTAGCATTCAAACATTAACATTACTGAATTTGCCTTTATACAACAATGGATAAGCATAAATGCCATCTGATCTCATATTCTCATGCAGGGTTATGCTTAAATGCCATCTGATGTCTTATTCTGATCATAGAGGACACTTACAGTATAACAATGAACAGATATTAGCACTAGCATTAGATCGTTAGCATTAGCATTCAAACATTAACATTACTTTATTTGCCTATATACAAGTAGGGTTAATTAAAAGCCATCTGATCTCATATTCTCATGCAGGGTCATGCTTAAATGCCATCTGATGTTTTATTCTCATCATAGAGGACACTTACAGTATAACAATGAACTGATATTAGCACAAGCATTAGATCGCTAGCATTAGCAAGTTAGCATTAGCATTCAAACATTAACAATACTGTATTTGCCTATATACAAGAATGGATAAGATTAAATTCCTTCTGATCTCATTTTCTCATGAAGAGTTATGTTTAAATGGCATCTGATCTCTTATTCTCATCATAGAGGACATTTACACTATTACAATGAGCAGATATTAGGACTAGCATTAGATCGCTAGCAATAGAAAGTTAGCATTAGCATTCAAACATTAACAATACTCTATCTGCCTATATACAAGAAGGGTTAATTAAAAGCCATCTGATCTCATATTCTCATGCAGGGTTATGCTCAAATGCCATCTGATGTCTTATTTACATCATTGAGGACACTTACAGTATAACAATGAACAGATATTAGCACTAGCATTAGATCGCTAGCATTAGCAAGTTAGCATTAGCATTCAAACATTAACATCACTGTATTTGCCTATATACAAGAGGGGTGAATTAAAAGCCATCTGATCTCATATTCTCATGAAGGGGAATGCTTGAATGCCATCAGATCTCTTATTCTCATCATAAAGGACAATTTCAGTTTAACAATGACCAGATATTAGCACTAGCATTAGATCGCTAGCAATAGCAAGTTAGCATTAGCAATCAAAAATTAACATTAGTGTATTTGCATATATACAAGATGGGTTAATTAAAAGCCATCTGATCAAATATTCTCATGAAGGGTTATGCTAAAATGCCATCTGAACTCTTATTCTCATCATAAAGGACACTTACAGTATAACAATGACCAGATATTACCACTAGCATTAGATCGTTAGCATTAGCAAATTAGCATTAGCATTCAAACATTAACATTACTTTATTTGAATATATACAAGAAGGGTTAAGCTTTATTGCCATCTGATCTCATATTCTCATCAAAGAGTACACTTACAGTATGACAATGAGCAGATATTAGCACTAGCATTAGATCGCTAGCAATAGCAAGTTAGCATTAGCATTCAGACATTAACATTACTGTATTTGCATATATACAAGAAGGGTTAATTAAAAGTCATCTGATCACATATTCTCATGAAGGGTTATGCTAAAATGCCATCTGAACTCTTATTCTCATCATAAAGGACACTTACAGTATAACAATGACCAGATATTACCACTAGCATTAGATCGTTAGCATTAGCAAATTAGCATTAGCATTCAAACATTAACATTACTTTATTTGAATATATACAAGAAGGGTTAAGCGTTATTGCCATCTGATCTCATATTCTCATCAAAGAGCACACTTACAGTATGACAATGAGCAGATATTAGCACTAGCATTATATCGCTACGATTAGCAGGTTAGCATTAGCATTCAAACATTAACATTACTGTATTTGCCTAAATACAACAACGGATAAGCATAAATGCCATCTGATCTCATATTCTGATGAAGGGTTATGCTTAAATGCCATCAGATCTCTTATTCTAATCATAAAGGACACTTTCAGGATAACAATGACCACATATTAGCACTAGCATTAGATAGCTAGCATTAGCAAGTTAGCATTAGCAATCAAACATTAACATTACTGTTTTTGAATATATACAAGAAGGGTTAATTAAATGACATCTGATCTCATATTCTCATAAAGGGTTATGCTTAAATGCCATCTGATCTCATATTCCCATCATAGAGGACACTTACAGTATAATAATGACGAGATATTAGCACTAGCATTAGATTGCTAGCATTAGCAAGTTAGCATTAGCATTCAAACATTAACATTGCTGTAATTGCCTATATACAAGAATGGCTAAGCTTTAATGCCATCTAATCTCATATTCTCATGCAGGGTTATGCTGAAATGCCATCTGATGTCTTATTCTCATCATAGAGGACACTTACAGTATTTCAATGTGCAGATATTAGCACTAGCATTATATCGCTAGCATTAGCAGGTTAGCATTAGCATTCAAACATTAACATTACTGTATTTGCCTTTATACAACAATGGATAAGCATGAATGCCATCTGATCTCATATTCTCATGCAGGTTTATGCTTAAATGACATCTGATGTCTTATTCTCATCATAGAGGACACTTACAGTATTACAATCAGCAGATATTAGCACTAGCATTATATCGCTACCATTAGCAGGTTAGCATTAGCATTCAAACATTAACAATACTGTATTTGCCTTTATACAACAATGGATAAGCATAAATGCCATCTGATCTCATATTCTCATGCAGGGTTATACTTACATGCCATCTGATGTCTTTTTCTCATCATTGAGGACACTTACAGTCTAACAATGAACAGATATTAGCACTAGCATTAGATCGCTAGGATTAGCAAGTTAGCATTTGCATTCAAACATTAACAATACTGTAATTGCCTATATACAAGAAGGGTTAATTAAAAGCCATCTGATCTCATATTCTCATGAAGGGTTATGCTAATATGCCATCTGATCTCTTATTCTCATCATAAAGGACACTTACAGTATAACAATGACCAGATATTCGGACTAGCATTAGATCGCTAGCATTAGAAAGTTAGTATTAGCATTCAAACATTAACATTACTGTATTTGCCTATATACAAGAAGGGTTAATTAAAAGCCATCTGATCTCATATTCTCATGAAGGGTTAAGCTTTAATGCCATCTGATCACATATTCCCATCAGAGAGGACACTTACAGTATAACATTGAGCAGATATTAGCACTAGCATTAGATCGCTAGCATTAGCAAGTTAGCATTAGCATTCAAACATTAACATTACTGTATTTGCCTATATACAAGAATGGATAAGCTTTAATGCCATCTGATCTCATATTCTCATGCAGGGTTATGCTTAATTGCCATCTGATGTCTTATTCTCATCATAGAGGACACTTACAGTATTAGAATGAGCAGATATTAGCACTAGCATTATATCACTACCATTAGCAGGTTAGCATTAGCATTCAAACATTAACATTACTGTATTTGCCTTTATACAACAATGGATAAGCATAAATGCCATCTGATCTCATATTCTCATGCAGGGTTATGCTTAAATGCCATCTGATGTCTTATTCTCATCATAGATTAAACATACAGTATAACAATTAGCAGATATTAGCACAAGCATTAGATCTTTAGCATTAACAAGTTAGCATTAGCATTCAAACATTTACATTACTGTATTTGCCTATATACAAGAGGGGTAAATTAAAAGCCTTCTGATCTCATATTCTCATGAATGGTTATGCTTAAATGCCATCTGATCTCTTATTCTAATCATAAAGGACACCTACAGTATAACAATGACCAGATATTAGCACAAGCATTAGATCGCTAGCATTAGCAAATTAGCATTAGCATTCAAACATTAACATTACTTCATATGAATATATACAAGAAGGGTTAATTAAAAGCCATCTGATCTCATATTCTGATGAAGGGTTATGCTTAAATGCCATATGATCACATATTCCCATCAGAGAGGACATTTACAGTATAACATTGAGCAGATAATTGCACTAGCATTAGATCGCTAGCATTAGCAAGTTAGCATTAGCAACCAAACATTAACATTACTGGATTTGCCTATATACAACAATGGATAAGCATAAATGCCATCTGATCTCATATTCTCATGCAGGGTGATGCTTAAATGCCATCTGATGTCTTATTTTCAACATAGAGGACACTTACAGTATAACAATGAACAGATATTAGCACTAGCATTAGATCGCTAGCATTAGCAAGTTAGCATTAGCATTCAGACATTAACATTACTGAATTTGCCTATATACAAGAAAGGTTAATTAAAAGCCATCTGATCTCATATTCTCATGAAGGGTTATGCTTAAATGCCATCTGATATCTTATTCTCATCATAAAGTACACTAACAGTATAACAATGAGCAGATATTAGCACTTGCATTAGATCGATAGCATTAGCAAGTTAGCATTAGCATTCAGACATTAACATTACTGTATTTGCCTATATACAAGAATGGATAAGATAAAATGCAATCTGATCTCATATTCTCATGAAGAGTTATTTTTAAATGCCATCTGATCTCTTATTCTCATCATAGAGGACACTTACAGTTTAACAATGAGCAGATATTAGCACTAGCATTATATCGCTAGCATTAGCATCTTAGCATTAGCATTCATAAACATTACTGTATTTGCCTTTTTACAACAATGGATAAGCATAAATGCCATTTGATCTCATATTCTCATGCAGGGTTATGCTTAAATGCCATCTGATGTCTTATTCTCATCATAGATTAAACATACAGTATAACAATTAGCAGATATTAGCACAAGCATTAGATCTTTTAGCATTAACAAGTTAGCATTAGCATTCAAACATTAACATTACTGTATTTGCCTATATACAAGAAGGGTTAATTAAAAGCCATCTGATCTCATATTCTCATGAAGGGTTATGCTTAAATGCCAACTGATCACATATTCCCATCAGAGAGACACTTACAGCATAACATTGAGCTGATATTAGCACTAGCATTAGATCGCTAGCATTAGCAAATTAGCATTAGCATTCAAACATTAACATTACTTTATTTGAATATATACAAGAATGGTTAAGCCATTTATTGCCATCTGAATCTCATTATTCTCATCATAGAGTACACTTACAGTATGACAATGAGCAGATATTAGCACTAGCATTAGATCGCTAGCATTAGCAAGTTAGCATTAGCATTCAGACATTAACATTACTGTATTTGCCTATATACAAGAATGGATGAGATTAAATGACATCTGATCTCATATTCTCATGAAGAGTTATTTTTAAATGCCATCTGATCCTTATTCTCATCATAGAGGACACTTACAGTTTAACAATGACCAGATATTAGCACTAGCATTAGATCGCTAGCATTAGCAAGTTAGCATTAGCATTCAAACATTAACATTACTGTATTTGAATATATATGGAAGGGTTAATTAAAATGGGTTAATCTTTTATTGCCATTTGATCTCATATTCTCATCACAGAGTATACGTACAGTATAACAATTACCAGATATTAGCACTAGCATTATATCGCTAGCATTATCTAGTGAGCATTAGCATTCAAACATTAACATTACTGGATTTGCCTATATACAAGAATGGATAAGCTTTAATGCCATCTGATCTCATATTTTCATGAAGGGTTATGCTTAAATGCCTTCTGATGTCTTATTCTGATCATAGATTAAACTTACAGTATAACAATTAGCAGATATTAGCACAAGCATTAGATCTTTACCATTAGCAAGTTAGCATTAGCTTTCAAACATTAACATTACTGTATTTGCCTAAATACAAGAAGGGTTAATTAAAAGCCATCTGATCTCATATTCTCATGAAGGGTTAAGCTTTAATGCCATCTGATCACATATTCCCATCAGAGAGGACACTTACAGTATTAGAATGAGCAGATATTAGCACTAGCATTATATCGCTACCATTAGCAGGTTAGCATTAGCATTCAAACATTAACATTACTGTATTTGCCTTTATACAACAATGGATAAGCATAAATGCCATCTGATCTCATATTCTCAGGAAGGGTTATGCTTAAATGCCATCTGATGTCTTATTCTCATCATAGAGGACACTTACAGTATAACAATGAACAGATATTAGCACTAGCATTAGATCGCTAGCATTAGCAAGTTAGCATTAGCATTCAAACATTAACATTACTGTATTTGCCTATATACAAGAAGGGTTAATTAAAAGCCATCTGTTCTCATATTCTCATGAATGGTTATGCTTAAATGCCATCTGATCTCTTATTCTCATCATAAAGGACACCTACAGTATAACAATGACCAGATATTAGCACTAGCATTATATCACTAGCATTAGCAAGTGAGGATTAGCATTCAAACATTAACATTACTGGATTTGCCTTTATACAAGAATGGATAAGCTTTAATGCCATCTGATCTCATATTTTTCATGAAGGTTTATGCTTAAATGCCATCTGATGTCTTAATCTCATCATAGATAAAACTTACAGTATAACAATTAGCAGATATTAGCACAAGCATTAGATCTTTAGCATTAACAAGTTAGCATTAGCATTCAAACATTAACATTACTGTATTTGCCTATATACAAGAAGGGTTAATTAAAAGCCATCTGTTCTCATATTCTCATGAATGGTTATGCTTAAATGCCATCTGATCTCTTATTCTCATCATAGAGACACCTACAGTATAACAATGACCAGATATTAGCACTAGCATTATATCACTAGCATTAGCAAGTGAGGATTAGCATTCAAACATTAACATTACTGGATTTGCCTTTATACAAGAATGGATAAGCTTTAATGCCATCTGATCTCATATTTTCATGAAGGTTTATGCTTAAATGCCATCTGATGTCTTAATCTCATCATAGATAAAACTTACAGTATAACAATTAGCAGATATTAGCACAAGCATTAGATCTTTAGCATTAGCAAGTTAGCATTAGCATTCAAACATTAACATTACTGTATTTGCCTATATACAAGAAGGGTTAATTAAAAGCCATCTGATCTCATATTCTCATGAAGGGTTAAGCTTACATGCCATCTGATCTCATATTCTCATCAAAGAGTACACTTACAGTATGACAATGAGCAGATATTAGCACTAGCATTAGATCGCTAGCATTAGCAAGTTAGCATTAGTATTCAGACATTAACATTACGTATTTGCCTATATACAAGAATGTATAAGATTAAATGACATCTGATCTCATATTCTCATGAAGAGTTATGTTTAAATGCCATCTGATCTCTTATTCTCATCATAGAGGACACTTACAGTTTAACAATGACCAGATATTAGCACTTGCATTAGATCGCTAGCATTAGCAACTTAGCATTAGCATTCAAACATTAACATTACCCTATTTTTAATATATAGAAGTTGGGTTAATCTTTGTGCCATTTGATCTCATATTCTCATCAGAGAGGACACTTACAGTATAACATTGAGCTGATATTAGCAATAGCATTAGATCGCTAGCATTAGCAAATTAGCATTAGCATTCAAACATTAACATTACTTTTTTGAATTATATACAAGAATGGTTAAGCTTTATTGCCATCTGATCTCATATTCTCATCATAGAGTACACTTACAGTATGACAATGAGCAGATATTAGCACTAGCATTAGATCGCTAGCATTAGCAAGTTAGCATTAGCATTCAAACATTAACATTACTGTATTTGCCTATATACAAGAATGTATAAGATTAAATGACATCTGATCTCATATTCTCATGAAGAGTTATTTTTAAATGCAAACTGATCCCTTATTCTCATCATAGAGGACACTTACAGTTTAACAATGACCAGATATTAGCACTAGCATTAGATCGCTAGCATTAGCAAGTTAGCATTAGCATTCAAACATTAACATTACTGTATTTGCCTATATACAAGAATGGATAAGCTTTAATGCCATCTGATCTCATATTCTCATGCAGGGTTATGCTTAATTGCCATCTGATGTCTTATTCTCATCATAGAGGACACTTACAGTATTAGAATGAGCAGATATTAGCACTAGCATTATATCGCTACCATTAGCAGGTTAGCATTTGCATTCAAACATTAACATTACTGTATTTGCCTTTATACAACAATGGATAAGCATAAATGCCATCTGATCTCATATTCTCATGAAGGTTATGCTTTAAATGCCATCTGATGTCTTATTCTCATCATAGAGGACACTTACAGTATAACAATGAACAGATATTAGCACTAGCATTAGATCGCTAGCATTAGCAAGTTAGCATTAGCATTCAAACATTAACAATACTGTATTTGCCTATATACAAGAAGGGTTAATTAAAAGCCTTCTGATCTCATATTCTCATGCAGGGTTATGCTTAAATGCCATCTGATGTCTTATTCTCATCATAGAGGACACTTACAGTATTAGAATGAGCAGATATTAGCAATAGCATTATATCGCTACCATTAGCAGGTTAGCATTAGCATTCAAACATTAACATTACTGTATTTGCCTTTATACAACAATGGATAAGCATAAATGCCATCTGATCTCATATTCTCAGGAAGGGTTATGCTTAAATGCCATCTGATGTCTTATTCTCATCATAGAGGACACTTACAGTATAACAATGAACAGATATTAGCACTAGCATTAGATCGCTAGCATTAGCAAGTTAGCATTAGCATTCAAACATTAACAATACTGTATTTGCCTATATACAAGAAGGGTTAATTAAAAGCCATCTGATCTCATATTCTCATGAATGGTTATGCTTAAATGCCTTCTGATCTCTTATTCTCATCATAAAGGACACCTACAGTATAACAATGACCAGATATTAGCACTAGCATTAGATCGCTAGCATTAGCAAATTAGCATTAGCATTCAAACATTAACATTACTTTATATGAATATATACAAGAAGGGTTAATTAAAAGCCATCTGATCTCATATTCTGATGAAGGGTTATGCTGAAATGCAATCTGATCTCTTATTCTCATCATAGAGGACACTTTGAGTATAACAATGACCAGATATTAGCACTCGCATTAGATCACTAGGATTAGCAAGTTAGCATTAGCATTCAAACATTAACATGACTGGATTTGCCTATATACAAGAATGGATAAGCTTTAATGCCATCTGATCTCATATTCTCATGAAGGGTTATACTTAAATGACATCTGATGTCCTATTCTCATCATAGAGGACACTTACAGTATGACAATGAGCAGATATTTGCACAAGCATTAGATCGCTAGCATTCGCAAGTTAGCATTAGCATTCAAACATTAACATTACTGTATTTGCCTATATACAAGAAGGGTTGATTAAAAGCCATCTGATCTCATATTCTCAAGAAGGGTTATGCTTAAATGCCATATGATCACATATTCCCATCAGAGAGGACACTTACAGTATAACATTGAGCAGATATTAGCACTAGCATTAGATCGCTAGCATTAGCAAGTTAGCATTAGCATTCAAACATTAACATTACTGTATTTGCCTATATACAACAATGGATAAGCATAAATGCCATCTGATCTCATATTCTCATGCAGGGTTATGCTTAAATGTCATCTGATGTCTTATTCTCATCATAGAGGACACTTACAGTATAACAATGAACAGATATTAGCACTAGCATTAGATCGCTAGCATTAGCAAGTTAGCATTAGCATTCAAACATTAACAATACTGTATTTGCCTATATACAAGAAGGGTTAATTAAAAGCCATCTGATCTCATATTCTCATGAATGGTTATGCTTAAATGCCATCTGATCTCTTATTCTCATCATGAAGGACAATTTACAGTATAACAATGACCAGATATTAGCACTAGCATTAGATCACTAGCATTAACAAATTAGCATTAGCATTCAAACATTAACATTACTTTATATGAATATATACAAGAAGGGTTAATTAAAAGCCATCTGATCTCATATTCTGATGAAGGGTTATGCTTAAATGCAATCGGATCTCTTATTCTCATCATAGAGGACACTTACAGTATAACAATGACCAGATATTAGCACTAGCATTAGATCGCTAGCATTAGCAAGTTAGCATTAGCATTCAAACATTAACATTACTGGATTTGCTATATACAAGAATGGATAAGCTTTAATGCCATCTGATCTCATATTTCTCATGAAGGGTTATACTTAAATGACATCTGATGTCTTATTCTCATCATAGAGGACATCTTACAGTATGACAATGAGCAGATATTTGCACAAGCATTAGATCGCTAGCATTCTTAAAGTTAGCATTGGCATTCAAACATTAACATTACTGTGTTTGCCTAGATACAAAATGGGTTAATTAAAAGCCATCTGATCTCATATTCTCATGAAGGGTTAAGCTTTAATGCCATCTGATCACATATTCCCCATCAGAGACACTTACAGTATAACATTGAGCAGATATTAGCACTAGTTAGATCGCTTAGCATTAGCAGTTAGCATTAGCATTCAAACATTAACATTACTGTATTTGCCTATATACAAGAATGGATAAGCTTTAATGCCATCTGATCTCATATTCCATGCAGGGTTATGTAATTGCCATCTGATGTCTTATTCTCATCATAGAGACACTACAGTATTAGAATGAGCAGATATTAGCACTAGCATTATATCGCTACCATTAGCAGGTTAGCATAACCATTAAAAAATTTTAAATTTAATATTTTTAATTAAAATTAATTAAACTTCAATACAATTAGAAAGATTAATAAAGTTAATATATTCATCTTTTAAACTTAAGTTTTATATTACAAATTTAATAGATTGAATATTATTAAGTATTACTTAATATATATACATTAGCAAAGATTAGATATCAATATTACACTGGGTTAAAAACCATTAATTAGCATAGGTAACATTACATTATATTGCATTTTAAAAGCATGGTAATTCATTGAGCATATTAAATAGCTTAAATTACATCATTCTTAATTAAAATAAAAAATAATAAAATAACAATTCATAAATAGCTTAAATTAATTAGCTTAACATTGAGCATTAAGAATCATATAAAATGTAATAAGCTAATCCTACATTTAGAAGTTAGCATTCATTAATTTATTACAAGACTTAATATACAAGACAAATTAAAATTTGCTTAATTAATATTAAACTATCATAATTCTATTATATATAGAATAAGATATTAATGAAGCACTGTTTCAATTGAGAAGATTAGCTTAATCCATCATTTCATTTATCATAGGTTTTAAAAATAAAATTATTACACAAGTTATTTAAATTCATTGACATTATTCTAATGATTCTTTAAATCAATGATATAATACATTTATTAACATGCAGTTTGCATTAAGCATTGATTCTTTTTCATTAAAAGCATAGATAAAATACAGTATTCATATCATAGGTTAATTAAATCATTATTCTAATTCTAATGATTAGCTCTAATACAAATAGCATTAAAACATTAATAATTTTCATGAAAGCTTAACATTAATATTCCATAGAAAATTAAATTAACATTGACTTATTAGAGTTAATAGATGACATTATCATAGATTCATTCAAAACATTACAGTTATTAAATATTGCAAGAATTAATGCTACTACCATTAAATTAGCATTAAATTACATTATTCTTTTAATAAAATGATTTAAAATAAATTTAAATTTTAATAGATCTCAATTCCATCTAGATAATTTAATAGAATGCAATTTAAAATGCTAGATCTGCATTAGAATTAAATTAGCATTAGCATTACATTCTGATTTCCTTATAATAAATGAAAAATGACACCCAATTTGAATTAGTTTAAGCATTACTTACTTACATTCATAGATTTAATTACATGTATTTAGTTTTAAACATTATTAATACTGATTAATTAAGTTAACTTAAATTTTAATTTTTGGTAGTTAATGCATTGATCTTATTCATAATTAATTAGATACAAAAGCATAATTAAGCAACATTAATTTTGCATAATATAGTTTGCTTAAGCTTAACTATTTTTTCTTAAAATAAATTACGTTTTAAATAGATTGATTTTCATAAGTTAGTTAATAGCTTCAAAAATTATTAAAATTAGATATTAATAGTTTTAAACATAATTAATTACAATGTTAGCATTACACTAACATTATTTATTGCTTAAATTATTAGAATCGGTTTCAATTCAGAAGGGTTATTAAATGCCATCTGTTTCTATTCATAGATTAACATAGATACAGTATTGCATTAGATTGATTAATCGCTACATTAGCATTAGCATTAGCATTCAACATTACTTTAAACTTTTTATATCAAAGTTTATAAAGCTTTTAAAACTTTGATAGCATAATTCAAAATAACTTACTGATTTATCTCAAAACCCTTTGTTATAACATATTATTAATTAATCCAATTCTTTAATTAATTAAAACATTACATTTAAATATTAACAAAAGTTATAAATTAGATTAGCATTATTCTTAAATTATGCTTTCAAAAAAACTTTTTTAAATAAATAAACTAATATACATAAGATTATTAAATTGATAACTATCAATGCATTATTTAATCATTAACAATTTAATATTATCAAAATTGATAATTAACCTTTATCTTATTTTTAATTAAAAGATTCATATTCATATTAACTTAGTTATAATAGCAATTATTTTTCCAAAGTCATTAGATACATTGCAGTTACAATATAAAATTACTATTGCCTATAAAAGTATTTCCATGATTCATATTAAAAGTTATCTAAATCAACATATATTAATCTATTAAAATTTCAGTAAGCATGCAAAATATTCAAGATTAATCTACATTAGATTGCATACATTCAAAATTACATACTGTATTTCCCATACAAAAGAATTAAGCTTCGATGCATATATAATTATTAAACAATTCATATTACATGATATATTACATGAAAGCAATATTAGATGCATTAGTCCTTACTTAAAGTTAGCATTAGTCTATAACAATAAAATTCCATATACAAAGGATAAATAATCACTGATCCTATTCTCATCAAGGTTCTTAATCCATATTTCATATGCATAAAAACACTAATATATATGACGATATTAGCATACATTAATCTATTCCAACTAGATGATTCTACATTAAAATGAGCATTAAATCAATTATAGATTTATTATCATACCATAATTACTCAAATACATTCATTTCAAAAGTGAATTAAACTTATAATTGTTAGATTACAAATACATTAAATATAACATTCAGTTTATATAAAGTATCATTTTTTTAATTGAATTATATTACTTTCAAATTATTACGTATTACATTAGATGAATAGCATTAGTTTATCATTCCATATTCATTAGATTAAATCATAAAATTTTTATTAAAATACAATGTTCATTACATGATATTTTATTCATACTATTTTAATAAGAATTACAGATAACATACAGTATTAGCATATAAGACGTAGCATTAAATAATTATGATTCTTCTAAAAATTAAGTTAAATTCATTAACTAATTAAGACACTATTAAATTCATAAATTATTTTCTTTAATTTTTATTAGAGATTAAATTAACATCCATTAATTATGAAGTTGCTACATTCCAATTAGTTTAAATTTTCATAATTAACTTACGATTTAATCAGATGATAACTTTAATGCCTTATCATATTCTTTAGTAAATTAACATCATTATTAATATAAATGATTTACTTCATTATAAGTTTGCATCATAGTTTAAATAAAATAGACTTGCTTTAGCATAAGCAAATTTTACTATTATTATATTCGAGAATTACTGTATTTGCCTATATATAAGGGAATTAATTTAAAAATTGACAGATTTAGAAGTTAATATGCATTACCTTAATACTAAAAATTTACATCAAGGGAAATTTAATTTTGATACTTTCATAGTTATCTTAATTCCATCGTTTTCTTTACAAATAACTTTTTACATACGATATTAATAGCATTAGTCAAAATTTTGTTAGCATTATTCCATTATTATTTCAATAACAAATTGCTTATAAAAATAAAAGAATAATTGCATTGATTAATTTTTTTAATTATTAAAAAAAAAATTTATTTCAATGCAATTATCATAGCTTTACTTACTTAAATTGCTTATTTAAGCATATATTACAAATTAAAAATTATTTAATATTTCAAATTAGATTTATTAATCATGTTATTATTGCATCAAATACATTCTATAAATAAAAAGTTAAATTTAATTAGCATACGCATTAGATTAAGCATTACATTAATTATATGTACATTATCCTTGATTCAATTCGGGGAAATTACAGCTTGACTAATTTTGAAATATTACATCATAAAATTACTTTAAGGTTTACATGATTTTGTTTTTTTAAATCATTAGTTAACATACATTACATTAGTTAATTTAATTACTTAATTTTATTATCATTAACTTAATAATATTAATAAAAGGGTATTACAGTTTAATGCTTATTGAATTATTAGATTCACTATTTATTGCTTACAAAATAAACACTTAATGCCTTTTTAATAATGGGTTAGCTTAATGCCATCGTTCATTCTCTATAGATTAATTAAAAAAATTAATTACAGCATTATGATTCTAATATGGGGGAAATTACTATCAATTCTCATAGAGTTTGCTAATAAAAAAACATTATTCTCTTTTATATTCTCATGAAGTTAGCTAAAATCTGATTCTATTCTCATATAGGAATTTAAACAATGATTATTTCTTATCATAGGTATTAAGCTAAATTAACTGTAATATAATTTAAAATTAAAATTATTTCATTTTTAAAAGTTAATTATTGCTATTAATTTTCCTTTAATGTTTACATTGGTTATTTAAAAACTAATTATACTAGTATAAGAGCATTAGAACAGTTAGCATTACATTAATTATAATTTATAGAAATCATCATTTAATTATCTATAGGCTTTCTAAATGCAATATATACTTAATCCATATAAATTTTCATTAAAACATACATTAATTCTTTAACAATTAGATAGCATAAGAATTACTTTTCTTATACAACTGATAAAACATCTGATTCTTTTCCATAAGATAAGCTAAATGCCAATTATTATAAAGCCTATATAAATACAGATATCTTACTTTCATCTGAATTAAATTATACAAACAGTATTAACAATTACTGATTTCTACTATAAGATTTTAAAAATACTTATTCATATTCTAAAAAAGGGGTTTAAATTTAAAACCTTTGATTCTTATTTCTCATGCATTAACAATAAAATTAAATTTAATTGCTTTAAATTTCCCATTGGGTTACTTTAAAAATTTAAAATTATGTTTTTGGTTTAATAAAAATAAAAAAAAAAATCCATCATCTCATTTTAGGGGTTTTTAAACCCTTTGGTTTTTTTTCCCCAAATTAAAATTTAAAAAGGGATAGCTTATACCCTGATTACTTTAATTTAGCTTTAAAACATTACTTTTTTGTTTTTAAAAAATTTAAAAGCAAAAATCTGGAAAAAATTAATTTTTCCATGGGGGTTTTTAAAATTACGGGTTTTTTTCTTATTTAAAAAATTAAAAATTTAAAATTTCCAAATTTTTTTTTAATTAAAATTGTTTGCTTTAAAAACTTAACTTACTTTTTTTAAAAAAGGGGGTTAAAATTAAAAATTTGATTATTTTTAAAAGGGGTTAAAGTTTTAAACCCAAACTGATAAATATTTCCCCTTGGGGTTTTTAAAGAAAAAAAAGGGGATTTCCTACATTAACCCCAAGATTAGAAATTGAAACATTAGTTTCCCCAAACATTAAATTATTTTATTTAAATAAAAAAAGGGGTTAAGTTTTTTTCCCATCTGATCCAAATTTATTAGATTATAAATTTAAAAAGGGATTTTTACCAAATTTAAAAGTACTTTAAAATTGCATTTTTTCCAAATTAAACTTTATTTTTTCCCAAAAAAATTTATAAAAAAAACTTGGATTAATTTTTAATAAGTTATTTTTTTAAATTTAATTAAATTCTCATAAAACATTAAATTTAACAAAAATATTACCCTAGTTTTTTTAAATTTAGTTTGCTTGCTTTTCCAAAATTCCCATTATGATTTAATATTAAAATTGGGGTTAATTTTAAGTTTTAATTTTTATTTTAATCCAAGTATTACTTAAAAATGAAATTTTACGTAAGATTATTGCTAGCTTAGCAGTAGCATTAGCATTCAAACATTAACATTACGGGTTTTAAAAAAAAAATGGATAATTTTAAGGGCCTTCTGATCTCATATTCTCATGAATGGTTAGTTAAATGCCATATGATCACATATTCCCATCAGAAGGACATTTACAGTAAACATTGAGCAGATATTAGCACTAGCATTAGATCGCTAGCATTAGCAAGTTAGCATTTGCATTCAAACAGTAACATTACCGGATTTGCCTATATACAACAATGGATAAGCATAAATGCCATCTGATCTCATATTCTCATGCAGGGTGATGCTTAAATGCCATCTGATGTCTTATTCTCATCATAGAGGACACTTACAGTATAACAATGAACAGATATTAGCACTAGCATTAGATCGCTAGCATTAGCAAGTTAGCATTAGCATTCAGACATTAACATTACTGTATTTGCCTATATACAAGAAAGGTTAATTAAAAGTCATCTGATCTCATATTCTCATGAAGGGTTATGCTTAAATGCCATCTGATATCTTATTCTCATCATAAAGTACACTAACAGTATAACAATGAGCAGATATTAGCACTTGCATTAGATCGCTAGCATTAGCAAGTTAGCATTAGCATTCAGACATTAACATTACTGTATTTGCCTATATACAAGAATGGATAAGATAAAATGCCATCTGATCTCATATTCTCATGAAGAGTTATTTTTAAATGCCATCTGATCTCTTATTCTCATCATAGAGGACACTTACAGTTTAACAATGAGCAGATATTAGCACTAGCATTATATCGCTAGCATTAGCATGTTAGCATTAGCATTCATAAACATTACTGTATTTGCCTTTTTACAACAATGGATAAGCATAAATGCCATCTGATCTCATATTCTCATGCAGGGTTATGCTTAAATGCATCTGATGTCTTATTCTCATCATAGATTAAACATACAGTATAACAATTAGCAGATATTAGCACAAGCATTAGATCTTTAGCATTAACAAGTTAGCATTAGCATTCAAACATTAACATCACTGTATTTGCCTATATACAAGAAGGGTTAATTAAAAGCCATCTGATCTCATATTCTCATGAAGGGTTAAGCTTAAATGCCAACTGATCACATATTCCCATCAGAGAGGACACTTACAGTATAATATTGAGCTGATATTAGCACTAGCATTAGATCGCTAGCATTAGCAAATTAGCATTAGCATTCAAACATTAACATTACTTTATTTGAATATATACAAGAATGGTTAAGCTTTATTGCCATCTGATCTCATATTCTCATCATAGAGTACACTTACTGTATGACAATGAGCAGATATTAGCACTAGCATTAGATCGCTAGCATTAGCAAGTTAGCATTAGCATTCAGACATTAACATTACTGTATTTGCCTATATACAAGAATGGATAAGATTAAATGACATCTGATCTCATATTCTCATGAAGAGTTATTTTTAAATGCCATCTGATCCCTTATTCTCATCATAGAGGACACTTACAGTTTAACAATGACCAGATATTAGCACTAGCATTAGATCGCTAGCATTCGCAAGTTAGCATTAGCATTCAAACATTAACATTACTGTATTTGAATATATAGAAGTTGGGTTAATCTTTATTGCCATTTGATCTCATATTCTCATCATAGAGTATAAGTACAGTATAACAATGACCAGATATTAGCACTAGCATTATATCGCTAGCATTAGCAAGTGAGCATTAGCATTCAAACATTAACATTACTGGATTTGCCTATATACAAGAATGGATAAGCTTTAATGCCATCTGATCTCATATTTTCATGAAGGGTTATGCTTTAATGTCATCTGATGTCTTATTCTCATCATAGATTAAACTTACAGTATAACAATTAGCAGATATTAGCACAAGCATTAGATCTTTACCATTAGCAAGTTAGCATTAGCATTCAAACATTAACATTACTGTTTTTGCCTCTATACAAGAAGGGTTAATTAAAGCCATCTGATCTCATATTCTCATGAAGGGTTAGCTTTAATGCCATCTGATCACATATTTCATCAGAGAGACACTTACAGTATAACATTGAGCAGATATTAGCACTAGCATTAGATCGCTAGCATTAGCAAGTTAGCATGAGCATTCAAACATTAACATTACTGTATTTGCCTATATACAAGAATGGATAAGCTTTAATGCCATCTGATCTCATATTCTCATGCAGGGTTATGCTTAAATGCCATCTGATGTCTTATTCTCATCATAGAGGACACTTACAGTATTAGAATGAGCAGATATTAGCAATAGCATTATATCGCTACCATTAGCAGGTTAGCATTAGCATTCAAACATTAACATTACTGTATTTGCCTTTATACAACAATGGATAAGCATAAATGCCATCTGATCTCATATTCTCAGGAAGGGTTATGCTTAAATGCCATCTGATGTCTTATTCTCATCATAGAGGACACTTACAGTATAACAATGAACAGATATTAGCACTAGCATTAGATCGCTAGCATTAGCAAGTTAGCATTAGCATTCAAACATTAACAATACTGTATTTGCCTATATACAAGAAGGGTTAATTAAAAGCCATCTGATCTCATATTCTCATGAATGGTTATGCTTAAATGCCATCTGATCTCTTATTCTCATCATAAAGGACACCTACAGTATAACAATGACCAGATATTAGCACTAGCATTAGATCGCTAGCATTAGCAAATTAGCATTAGCATTCAAACATTAACATTACTTTATATGAATATATACAAGAAGGGTTAATTAAAAGCCATCTGATCTCATATTCTGATGAAGGGTTATGCTGAAATGCAATCTGATCTCTTATTCTCATCATAGAGGACACTTACAGTATAACAATGACCAGATATTAGCACTCGCATTAGATCGCTAGCATTAGCAAGTTAGCATTAGCATTCAAACATTAACATTACTGGATTTGCCTATATACAAGAATGGATAAGCTTTAATGCCATCTGATCTCATATTCTCATGAAGGGTTATACTTAAATGACATCTGATGTCTTATTCTCATCATAGAGGACACTTACAGTATGACAATGAGCAGATATATGCACAAGCATTAGATCGCTAGCATTCGCAAGTTAGCATTAGCATTCAAACATTAACATTACTGTGTTTGCCTAGATACAAGAAGGGTTAATTAAAAGCCATCTGATCTCATATTCTCAAGAAGGGTTATGCTTAAATGCCATATGATCACATATTCCCATCAGAGAGGACACTTACAGTATAACATTGAGCAGATATTAGCACTAGCATTAGATGCGAAAGTTAGCATTGGCATTCAAACATTAACATTACGTATTTGCATACAACAATGGATAAATAAATGCCATCTGATCTCATATTCTCAACGGTTATGTAAATGCCATCTGATGTCTTTTCCATCATGGACACTTACAGTATGACATTAGCAGATATTAGCACTAGCATTAGATCGCTAGCATCAAATTAGCATTAGCATTCAAACATTAACATTACTTATTTGAATATATACAATTGTTGTTATTGCATCTGATCTCATATTCTAAGATACACTTACAGTATGACAATGAGCAGATATTACACTAGCATTAGATGCTAGCATTTCAAGTTAGCATTAGCATTCAGACATTAACATTACTGTATTTGCCTATATACTAAAATGGATAAGATTAAATGACATCTGATCTCATATCTCATGAAGAGTTATTTTAAATGCCATCTGATCCTTATTCTCATCATAGAAACTTACAGTTAAATGACCAGATATTAGCACTAGCATTAGATCGCTAATTAGCAGTTAGCATTAGCATTCAAACATTAACATTTCTGTATTTGAATATATAGAAGTTGGGTTAATCTTTATTGCCATTTGATCTCATATTCTCATCATAAGATACAGTATAACAATGACCAGATATTAGCACTAGCATTATATCACTAGCATTAGCAAGTGAGGATTAGCATTCAAACATTAACATTACTGGATTTGCCTTTATACAAGAATGGATAAGCTTTAATGCCATCTGATCTCATATTTTCATGAAGGTTTATGTTAAATGCCATCTGATGTCTTATTCTCATCATGATAAAACTTACAGTATAACAATTAGCAGATATTAGCACAAGCATTAGATCTTTAGCATTAGCAAGTTAGCATTAGCATTCAAACATTAACATTACTGTATTTGCCTATATACAAGAAGGGTTAATTAAAGCCATCTGATCTCATATTCTCATGAAGGGTTAGCTTACATGCCATCTGATCTCATATTCTCATCAAAGAGTACACTTACAGTATGAAAATGAGCAGATATTAGCACTAGCATTAGATCGCTAGCATTAGCAAGTTAGCATTAGTATTCAGACATTAACATTACGTATTTGCCTATATACAAGAATGGATAAGATTAAATGCATCTGATCTCATATTCTCATGAAGAGTTATGTTTAAATGCCATCTGATCTCTTATTCTCATCATAGAGGACACTTACAGTTTAACAATGACCAGATGTTAGCACTTGCATTAGATCGCTAGCATTAGCAACTTAGCATTAGCATTCAAACATTAACATTACGTTTTCAAAGACTTATCTTGATCTCATATTTCAGAATAATATAGTAATACGATACAATTAATCCTACATAAGTTAGCATTAGCATTAACATAATGTATTTGCTTATACAAAAGATAATAAGCTCTTAATTCAGGTTATTAACACGATATTCCTGACAAGTAAAGACGAATTGAAGCATTGATCTATACATTCATTAGTTCAAATTAACATCTTGATATAAAGGTATTAAGCCATCTGATCTCATATTCTCATAAGGGATAGCTTAAATGACATTGATGCTATTTACAAGCATAGTATAGATAGCGATATTAGCACAATTAATTAGCATTGCATATTAAATTATAAATAAAAAATTACTTTATGTTGTTTATCAAAGTAAGAGGATTTATAAAAGCTATCTGATCTCCATAATTATATTCATACAGAAGGTTATGCATGATCCAATTCTCAAGTATACGATATTCATCTAAGACACTTACAGTTAACAATGACAGATATTAGCACTAGCATTAGATCGCTAGCATTAGCAAGTTAGCATTAGCATTCAAACATTAACATTACTGATTTGCCTATATACAGAATGGATAGCTTTAATGCCATCTGATCTCATATTTCATGAGGGTTATGTTAATGCCATCTGATGTCTTATTCTCATCATAGAGGACACTTACAGTATTAAATGAGCAGATATTAGCACTAGATTAATGCTACATTAGCAGTTAGCATTGCATTCAAACATTAACATTACTTATTTGCTATATACAAGAATGGTTAATAATGCCATCTGATCTCATATTCTCAGAAGGTTATTAAATGCCATTACATTCACAAGATGAAAATGACAGATATTAGCACTAGCATTAGATCGCTAGCATTAGCAAGTTAGCATTAGCATTCAAACATTAACATTATGTATTTGCCTTATACAAGAAGATAATTAAATGCATCTGATCTCATATCTCATGAAGGTTATTTAAATGCACTGATCTTATTCTCATCATAGAGGACACTTACAGTTTAAAATGACAGATATTAGCACTAGCATTAGATCGCTAGCATTAGCAAGTTAGCATTAGCATTCAAACATTAACATTACTGTATTTGCCTATATACAAGAATGGATAAGTTAATGCATCTGATCTCATATTCTCATGAGGGTTATGTAATGCCATCTGATGTCTTATTCTCATCATAGAGGACACTTACAGTATAAATGAGCAGATATTAGCACTAGCATTAATCTACATTAGCAAGTTAGCATTGCATTCAAACATTAACATTACTGATTTGTATATACAAAAGGATAATAAATGCCATCTGATCTCATATTTCATGAAGGTTATGTTAAATGCCTCTGATGTCTTATTCTCATCATAGAGGACACTTACAGTATAACAATGAACAGATATTAGCATAGCATTAGATCGCTAGCATTAGCTTAGCAAGATTCAAACATTAACATTACTGTATTTGCCTATATACAAGAAGGGTTAATTAAACCTCTGATCTCATATTCTATGAGGGTTATGTAATGCCATCGATTCTTATTCTCATCATAGAGGACACTACAGTATAGAATGAGCAGATATTAGCATACATTAATCCTACCATTAGCAGTTAGCATTAGCATTCAAACATTAACATTACTGTATTTGCCTTATACAAAATGGATAAGCATAAATGCATCTGATCTCATATTCTCAGAAGGGTTATGCTTAAATGCCATCTGATCTCTTATTCTCATCATAGAGGACACTTACAGTATAACAATGACAGATATTAGCACTAGCATTAGATCGCTAGCATTAGCAAGTTAGCATTAGCATTCAAACATTAACATACTTATTTGCTATATACAAGAAGGTTAATTAAAAGCCATCTGATCTCATATTCTATGAAGGTTATGTAAATGCATCTGATTCTTATTCTCATCATAAGGACACTTCAGTATAACAATGACCAGATATTAGCACTGCATTAGATCCTAGATTACAATTAGCATTAGCATTCAAACATTAACATTACTGTATTGATATATAAAAAGGATAATAAGCCATCTGATCTCATATTCTATGAAGGGTTATGCTTAATGATCGATTCTATTCTCATCATAGAGGACACTTACGTATACAATGAGCAGATATTAGCACTAGCATTAGATCGCTAGCATTAGCAAGTTAGCATTAGCATTCAAACATTAACATTACTGATTTGCCTATATACAAGAATGGATGCTTTAATGCCATCTGATCTCATATTCTCATGAAGGGTTATGCTTAAATGCCATCTGATGTCTTATTCTCATCATAGAGACACTTACAGTATAAATGAGCAGATATTAGCACTAGCATTAATCGCTACATTAGCAAGTTAGCATTAGCATTCAAACATTAACATTACTGTATTTGCCTATATACAACAATGGATAACATAAATGCCATCTGATCTCATATTCTCATGAAGGGTTATGCTTAAATGCCATCTGATGTCTTATTCTCATCATAGAGGACACTTACAGTATAACAATGAACAGATATTAGCACTAGCATTAGATCGCTAGCATTAGCAAGTTAGCATTAGCATTCAAACATTAACAATACTGTATTTGCCTATATACAAGAAGGGTAATTAAAGCCATCTGATCTCATATTCTCATGAAGGTTATCTTAAATGCCATCTGATCTCTTATTCTCATCATAAGGACACCTACAGTATAACAATGACCAGATATTAGCACTAGCATTAGATCCTAGCATTAAAATTAGCATTAGCATTCAAACATTAACATTACTTTATATGATATATACAAGAAGGGTTAATTAAAGCCATCTGATCTCATATTCTATGAAGGGTTATGCTAAATGCATCTGATTCTTATTCTCATCATAAGACACTTCAGTATAACAATGACAGATATTAGCACTAGCATTAGATCCTAGCATTAGCAAGTTAGCATTAGCATTCAAACATTAACATTACTGATTTGCCTATATACAAGAATGGATAAGTTTAATGCCATCTGATCTCATATTCTCATGAAGGGTTATCTTAAATGCCATCTGATGTCTTATTCTCATCATAGAGGACACTTACAGTATAAATGAGCAGATATTGCACAGCATTAGATCGCTACATTAGCAGTTAGCATTAGCATTCAAACATTAACATTACTGTATTTGCCTATATACAGAATGGATAATAAATGCCATCTGATCTCATATTCTCATGAAGGGTTATGCTTAAATGCCATCTGATTCTTTCTCATCATAGAGGACACTTACAGTATAACAATGACAGATATTAGCACTAGCATTAGATCGCTAGCATTAGAAGTTAGCATTAGCATTCAAACATTAACATTACTGATTTGCCTATATACAATGGATAAGTAATGCATCGATCTCATATTCTTGGTTTTAAATGCCATCTGATTCTTATTCTCATCATAGAGACACTTACAGTATAACAATGACAGATATTAGCATAGCATTAATCTAGCATTAGCAAGTAGATTAGCATTCAAACATTAACATTACTGATTTGCCTATATACAAGAATGGAATTAATGCCATCTGATCTCATATTTTCAGAAGGTTATGTAAATGCCATCTGATTCTTATTCTCATCATAGAACTTACAGTATAACAATGAGCAGATATTAGCACAGCATTAGATCTAGCATTAGCAAGTTAGCATTAGCATTCAAACATTAACATTACTGTATTTGCCTATATACAAGAAGGTTAATTAAAGCCATCTGATCTCATATTCTCATGAAGGTTATGTTAAATGCCATCTGATCTCTTATTCTCATCATAGAGACACTTACAGTATAACAATGACAGATATTAGCACTAGCATTAGATGCTAGCATTAGCAAGTTAGCATTAGCATTCAACATTAACATTACTGATTTGCCTATATACAAGAATGGATAAGTTAATGCCATCTGATCTCATATTCTCATGAAGGTTATGTTAAATGCCATCTGATTCTTATTCTCATCATAGAGGACACTTACAGTATACAATGCGATATTAGCACGCATTAGATGCTAGCATTACAATTAGCATTAGCATTCAAACATTAAATTACTTATTTCTATATACAAGAGGGTTAATGCATCTATTATTCCATTTGATCAATCATATTCTCATCAGAGGACACTTACAGTATAACATTGAGCGATATTAGATAGCATTAGATCGCTAGCATTAGCAATTAGCATTGCATTCAAACATTAACATTACTTATTTGATATATACAAAATGGTTAAGCTTTAATGCCATCTGATCTCATATTCTCATTATAATGTCGACTTACATATGACAATAGACAGATATTAGCACTAGCATTAGATCGCTAGCATTACAAGTTAGCATTAGCATTCAAACATTAACATTACTGTATTTGCCTATATACAAGAAGGTAATTAAAGCCATCTGATCTCATATTCTCATGAAGGTTATCTAAATGCACTGATCTTATTCTCATCATAGGACACTTACAGTTAACAATGCAGATATTAGCACTAGCATTAGATGCTAGCATTACAAGTTAGCATTAGCATTCAAACATTAACATTACTGTATTTGCCTATATACAAGAAGGGTAATTAAGCATCTGATCTCATATTCTCATGAAGGTT
This sequence comes from Gymnothorax javanicus, assembly GCA_029692085.1. Taxonomy (NCBI): domain Eukaryota; kingdom Metazoa; phylum Chordata; class Actinopteri; order Anguilliformes; family Muraenidae; genus Gymnothorax; species Gymnothorax javanicus. Next base: position 11,744,663 of record CM056197.1, read on the forward strand.
ATGCTTAAATGCCATCTGATCTCTTATTCTCATCATAGAGGACACTACAGTATAACAATGACCAGATATTAGCACTAGCATTAGATCGCTAGCATAGCAAATTAGCATTAGCATTCAAACATTAACATTACTTATTTGAATATATACAAGAAGGTTAATTAGCATCTGTCTCATATTCTCATGAAGTTGTGAATGCACTGATCTATTCTCATCATAGAGAACTTGACAGTATAACAATGACCAGATATTAGCACTGAGCATTAGATCGCTAGCATTAGCAAGTTAGCATTAGCATTCAAACATTAACATTACTGGATTTGCCTATATACAAGAATGGATAAGCTTTAATGCCATCTGATCTCATATTTCTCATGAAGGTTATATTAAATGCATCTGATGTCTTATTCTCATCATAGAGGACACTTACAGTATAACAATGAGCAGATATTAGCACTAGCATTAGATCGCTAGCATTAGCAAGTTAGCATTAGCATTCAAACATTAACATTACTGTATTTGCTATATAAAGAAGGGTTAATTAAAAGCCATCTGATCTCATATTCTCACAGAAGAGGTATCAGTATAACATGACTGATATTAGCACTAGCATTAGATCGCTAGCATTAGAAAAGTAGCATTAGCATTCAAACATTAACAATACTGTATTTGCCTATATACAAGAATGGGTTTTAAGCCATCTGATCTCATATTCTCATGCAGGGTTATGCTTAAATGCCATCTGATGTCTTATTCTCATCATAGAGGGACACTTACAGTATTAGAATGAGCAGATATTAGCAAAGCATTATATCGCTACCATTAGCAGGTTAGCATTAGCATTCAAACATTAACATTACTGTATTTGCCTTTATACAACAATGGATAAGCATAAATGCCATCTGATCTCATATTCTCAGGAAGGGTTATGCTTAAATGCCATCTGATGTCTTATTCTCATCATAGAGGACACTTACAGTATAACAATGAGCAGATATTAGCACTAGCATTAGATCGCTAGCATTAGCAGTTAGCATTAGCATTCAAACATTAACATTACTGATTTGCCTATATACAAAATGGATAGATAATCCATCTGATCTCATATTCTCATGAGGTTATTTAAATGCATCTGATGTCTTATTCTCATCATAGGACACTTACAGTATAACAATGACGATATTAGCACTAGCATGATCGCTAGCATTGCAATTAGCATTAGCATTCAAACATTAACATACTTATTTGCCTATATAAGAAGGTTAATTAACCATCTGATCTCATATTCTCAAAGGTTATGTAAATGCATCGATCTTATTCTCATCAGAGGACACTACAGTATAACATGACAGATATTAGCACTAGCATTAGATCGCTAGCATTAGCAATTAGCATTAGCATTCAAACATTAACATTACTTATTTGATATATACAAGAAGGTTAATTAAGCCATCTGATCTCATATTCTATGAAGGGTAGTAATGCACGATTATCCATATAGACTAATACATGATATTAGCACTAGCATTAATGCTAGCATTACAAGTTAGCATTAGCATTCAAACATTAACATTACTGGATTTGCCTATATACAAGAATGGATAAGCTTTAATGCCATCTGATCTCATATTCTCGAAGGTTATCTAAATGCCATCTGATGTCTTATTCTCATCATAGAGACACTTACAGTATACAATGAGCAGATATTAGCACAGCATTAGATCGCTAGCATTAGCAAGTTAGCATTAGCATTCAAACATTAACATTACTGTATTTGCCTAATACAAGAAGGTTAATTAAAAGCCATCTGATCTCATATTCTCAGAAGGGTTAGCTTAAATGCCATCTGATCTATTCCATCAAGAGGACACTTACAGTATAACATTGAGCAGATATTAGCACTAGCATTATATCGCTAGCATTAGCAAGTGAGGATTAGCATTCAAACATTAACATTACTGGATTTGCCTATATACAAAATGGATAGCTTAATCCATCTGATTCATATTTCATGAAGGTTATGCTTAAATGCCATCTGATGCTTATTCTCATCATAGATTAAACTTACAGTATAACAATTAGCAGATATTAGCACAGCATTAGATCTTAGCATTAGCAAGTTAGCATTAGCATTCAAACATTAACATTACTGTATTTGCCTATATACAAGAAGGTTAATTAAAAGCCATCTGATCTCATATTCTCATGAAGGTTAAGCTTATGCCATCTGATCTCATATTCTCATCAAAAGTACACTTACAGTATGACAATGAGCAGATATTAGCACTAGCATTAGATCGCTAGCATTAGCAAGTTAGCATTAGCATTCAGACATTAACATTACGTATTTGCCTATATACAAAATGGATAAGATTAAATGCATCTGATCTCATATTCTCATGAAGAGTTATGTTTAAATGCCATCTGATCTCTTATTCTCATCATAGAGGACACTTACAGTTTAACAATGACCAGATATTAGCACTGCATTAGATCGCTAGCATTAGCAATTAGCATTAGCATTCAAACATTAACATTACTTATTTTAATATATAGAAGTTGGGTTAATCTTTATTGCCATTTGATCTCATATTCTCATCAGAGAGGACACTTACAGTATAACATTGACTGATATTAGCACTAGCATTAGATCGCTAGCATTAGCAAGTTAGCATTAGCATTCAAACATTAACATTACTTTATTTGAATAATATCATAGAATGGTTAGCTTTATTGCCATCTGATCTCATATTCTCATCATAGAGTTAACTTACAGTATAACAATGAGCAGATATTAGCACTAGCATTAGATCTAGCATTAGAAGTTAGCATTAGCATTCAACATTAACATTACTGTATTTGCCTATATACAAGAATGGTAGATTAAATGCATCTGATCTCATATTCTCATGAAGGTTATTTTAAATGCATCTGATCCTTATTCTCATCATAGAGACACTTACAGTATAACAATGAGCAGATATTAGCACTAGCATTAGATCGCTAGCATTAGCAAGTTAAGCATTAAACTATTCAAACATGTAACATTACTGATTTGCCCTTTATATACAAGAAAATGGATAAGCTTGCATTAATGCCATCTGATCTCATATTCTCATAGAGGGTTATGCTTTATTGCCATCTGATTCTATTCTCATCAAGAGGACACTTACAGTATAACATGAGCAGATATTAGCATAGTTAGACGCTAGCATTAGCAAATTAGCATTAGCATTCAAACATTAACATTACTTTATTTGAATATATACAAGAATGGTTAAGCTTTATTGCCATCTGATCTCATATTCTCATCATAGAGTACACTTACAGTATGACAATGAGCAGATATTAGCACTAGCATTAGATCGCTAGCATTAGCAAGTTAGCATTAGCATTCAAACATTAACATTACTGTATTTGCCTATATACAAGAATGGTTAATTAAAGCCATCTGATCTCATATTCTCATGAAGGTTATGTTAATGCATCTGATCTCTTATTCTCATCATGAGGACACTTACAGTATAACAATGACCAGATATTAGCACTAGCATTAGATCGCTAGCATTAGCAAGTTAGCATTAGCATTCAAACATTAACATTACTGATTTGCCTATATAACAGAAATGGATAAGCTTTAATGCCATCTGATCTCATATTCTCATGCAGGGTTATGCTTAATATGATGTCTTATTCTCATCATGAGGACACTTAGTATAACATGAGCAGATATTAGCATAGCATTAATGCTAGCATTAGCAGTTAGCATTAGCATTCAAACATTAACATTACTGTATTTGCCTTATACAACAAGGATAAGCATAAATGCCATCTGATCTCATATTCTCATGAAGGGTTATGCTTAAATGCCATCTGATGTCTTATTCTCATCATAGAGGACACTTACAGTATAACAATGAACAGATATTAGCACTAGCATTAGATCGCTAGCATAGCAAGTTAGCATTAGCATTCAAACATTAACAATACTGTTTTGCCTATATACAAGAAGGGTTAATTAAAAGCCATCTGATCTCATATTCTCATGAATGGTTATGCTAAATGCCATCTGATCTCTTATTCTCATCATAAAGGACACCTACAGTATAACAATGACCAGATATTAGCACTAGCATTAGATCGCTTAGCATTAGAAATTAGCATTAGCATTCAAACATTAACATTACTTTATATGAATATATAAAGAAGGTTAATTAAAAGCCATCTGATCTCATATTCTGATGAAGGGTTATGCTTAAATGCCATTGATCCTATTCCATCAGAGGACATTTACAGTATAACAATGACAGATATTAGCACTAGCATTAGATCGCTAGCATTAGCAAGTTAGCATTAGCATTCAAACATTAACATTACTGTATTTGCCTATATAAAGGTAATAAAGCCATCTGATCTCATATTCTGAGGTTATGCTAAATGCCATCGATTCTTATTCTCATCATAAAACTTACAGTATAACAATACAGATATTAGCATGCATTAGATCCTAGCATTAGCAAGTTCACATTACATACGTATTGCTATATACAAAGTAAAAACATCTGATCCAATTCTCATGAAGGTTATTAATCTTGATCTCTATTTCCTAGGAACTACAGTACATGACAGATATTAGACTCATTAGATGCTAGATACAATTAGTTAGACAAAATTAAATATTATGATATATACAAGAGTTAATAAGCATCGATCTCATATTCTAATTAAAAGCCATTGCATCTATTCTATATTCATAAGGACTACATTCATAATGACAGATATTAGCATAGCATTAGACTGCATAGATCTAGATTAGCATAGTTACATTACATTCATACATTAACATTACTGTTTTGCCTATATCAAGAATGGATAAGCTTTAATGCCACTGTTCATATTCTCATATGAAGGTTATGCTTAATGACATCTGTTTATTCTACATAGAGAACTTACAATGACAATGACAGATATTAGTAGCATTGATAGTCAGCATTATGATTAGCATTAGCATTCAAACATTAACATTACTGTATTTGCCTATATACAAGAATGGGTTTAAGCATCTGATCTCATATTCTCATGAATGCTTAATGCCATTGATGTCTTATTCTCATCAAGAGGACACTTACAGTATAAATGAGCAGATATTAGCACTAGCATTAATCGCTACATTAGCAATTAGCATTAGCATTCAAACATTAACATTACTGTATTTGCCTATATACAAAGTATAAACATTGATCATTCCAGGTTATGAAATGCATTGATCTATTCATCAAGACATACAGTATAACATGAACGATATTGCACTAGATAATGCTACATTAGAAGTTAGTGATTCAAACATTCATACTGTATTTGCCATAACAAGGTTAATTAACCATCTGATCTCTATCATGAAGGGTAGTAAATGCATCGATTCTTATTCTCATCATAAGAATTCAGTAATGACAGATATTAGACTGCTTGATCGTAGCATTAGCAAGTTAGATTAGATTCAAAATTAACATATGTATTTGCTATATACAGAAGGTTAATTAAATGCATCTGATTCATATTCTCAGAAGGGTTTGTTAAATGCCATCTGATCTTATTCCATCAGAGGACACTACAGTATAACATGACAGATATTAGCACTTGCATTAGATGCTAGCATTAGCAACTTAGCATTAGCATTCAAACATTAATTACCTATTTTAATATATAGAAGTTGGGTTAATCTTATGCCATTTGATCTCATATTCTCATCAGAGAGAACTTACAGTATAACATTGAGCTGATATTAGCAATAGCATTAGAGCTACATTGCAAATTAGCATTAGCATTCAAACATTAACATTACTTTATTTGAATATATACAAGAATGGTTAACTTTATGCATCTGATCTCATATTCTCATCATAGAGTACACTTACAGTATGACAATGAGCAGATATTAGCACTAGCATTGATCGCTAGCATTAGAAGTTAGCATTAGCATTCAGACATTAACATTACTGTATTTGCCTATATACAAGAATGGATAAGATTAAATGACATCTGATCTCATATTCTCATGAAGATTATTTTAAATGCAAACTGATCCTTATTCTCATAAGGACACTTACAGTTTAACAATGACCAGATATTAGCACTAGCATTAGATCGCTAGCATTAGCAAGTTAGCATTAGCATTCAAACATTAACATTACTGTATTTGCCTATAACAAGAATGGATAGCTTTAATGCCATCTGATCTCATATTCTCATGCAGGGTTATGTAATTGCCATCTGATGTCTTATTCTCATCATAGAGGACATTACAGTATTAGAATGAGCAGATATTAGCACTAGCATTATATCGCTACCATTAGCAGGTTAGCATTTGCATTCAAACATTAACATTACTGTATTTGCCTTTATACAACAATGGATAAGCATAAATGCCATCTGATCTCATATTCTCATGAAGGGTTTGCTTAAATGCCATCTGATGTCTTATTCTCATCAAGAGGACACTTACAGTATAACAATGAACAGATATTAGCACTAGCATTAGATAGCATTAGCAAGTTAAGCATTCAAACATTAACAATACTGTATTTGCCTATATACAAGAGGTTAATTAAAAGCCTTCTGATCTCATATTCTCATGAATGGTTATGCTTAAATGCCATCTGATGTCTTATTTTCATCATAGAGACACTTAAGTATGAAAATGAGCAGATATTTGTATAAGACAGATCGCTAGCATTCGCAAGTTAGCATTTAGCATTCAAACATTAACATTACTGTATTTGCCTATATACAAGAAGGTTAATTAAACATATCTGACTTACATTCTCAAGAAGGGTTATGCTTAAATGCCATATGATCACATATTCCCATCAGAGAGGACACTTACAGTATAACATTGAGCAGATATTAGCACTAGCATTAGATCCTTAGCATTAGCAAGTTAGCATTAGCATTCAAACATTAACATTTACTGGATTTGCCTATATACAAAATGGATAAGCATAAATGCCATCTGATCTCATATTCTCATGAAGGGTTATGCTTAAATGCCATCTGATGTCTTATTCTCATCATAAGAGGACACTTACAGTATAACAATGAACAGATATTAGCACTAGCATTAGATCGCTAGCATTAGCATTAGATTAGCATTCAAACATTACTGTACCTATATACAAGAAGGTTAATTAAGCCATCTGATCTCATATTCTCACAAGATCTGAATTCTCATCATAAAGTTAATTAAAGCCATTTGATCTCATATTCAAGATTAACATTTTTGCCTATTAAAAATTAAAAGACATCTGATCTCATATTCTCAAGAAGGTTATGCTTAAATGCCATATGATCACATATTCCCCATCAGAGGAGGACACTTACAGTATAACATTGAGCAGATATTAGCACTAGCATTAGATCGCTAGCATTAGCAAGTTAGCATTAGCATTCAAACATTAACATTACTGTATTTGCCTATATACAACAATGGATAAGATTAAATGACATCTGATCTCATATTCTCATGAAGGGTTATGTTTAAATGCCATCTGATGTCTTATTCTCATCATAGAGGACACTTACAGTATAACAATGAACGAATTTGCATCAGCATTAGATCCGCTAGCATTAGCAAGTTAGAATTAGCATTCAAACATTAACATTACTGTATTTGCCTATATACAAGAAGGGTTAATTAAATGACATCTGATCTCCTATTCTCATGAAGGGTTATGCTTAAATGCCATCTGATCACATATTCTCATCAAAGAGGACACTTACAGTATAACAATGAGCAGATATTAGCACTAGCATTAGATTGCTACATTAGCAAGTTAGCATTAGCATTCAAACATTAACATTACTGTATTTGCCTATATACAAGAATGGATAAGCATAAATGCCATCTGATCTCATATTCTCATGCAGGGTTATGCTTAAATGCCATCTGATGTCTTATTCTCATCATAGATTAAACTTACAGTATAACAATTACAGATATTAGCACAAGCATTAGATCGCTAGCATTAACAAGTTAGCATTAGCATTCAAACATTAACATTACTGTATTTGCCTATATACAAGAAAGGTTAATTAAAAGCCATCTGATCTCATATTCTCATGAAGGGTTAAGCTTTAATGCCATCTGATATCTTATTCTCATCATAAAGGACACCTACAGTATAACAATGAGCAGATATTAGCACTAGCATTAGATCCGCTAGCATTAGCAAGTTAGCATTAGCATTCAAACATTAACATTACTGTATTTGCCTATATACAGAATGGATAAGATAAAATGCCATCTGATCTCATATTCTAATGCAGGGTTATGTTAAATGCCATCTGATGTCTTATTCTCATCATAGATTAAACTTACAGTATAACAATGAACAGATATTAGCATCTAGCATTAGATCTTTTGCATTAACAAAGTTAGCATTAACATTCAAACATTAACATTACTGTATTTGCCTATATACAAGAATGGATAATTTAAAGCCATCTGATCTCATATTCTCATGAAGGTTAGCTTTAATGCCATCTGATATCTTATTCTCATCATAAAAAGGACACTTACAGTATAACAATGAGCAGATATTAGCACTAGCATTAGATCGCTAGCATTAGCAAATTAGCATTAGCATTCAAACATTAACATTACTGTATTTGCCTATATACAAGAAATGGTTAATTGAAATGCCATCTGATCTCATATTCTCATGAAGGGTTATTTTAAATGCAATCTGATCACATATTCCCATCATAGAGGACACTTACAGTTATAACAATGAGCAGATATTAGCACTAGCATTAGATCGCTAGCATTAGCAATTAGCATTAGCATTCAAACATTAACATTACTGGATTTGCCTATATTCAAGAATGGATAAGCTTTAATGCCATCTGATCTCATATTTTCATGAAGGGTTATGCTTAAATGCCATCTGATGTCTTATTCTCATCATAGAGGACACTTACAGTATGAAAATGAGCAGATATTAGCACTAGCATTAGATCGCTAGCATTACAAAGTTAGCATTAGCATTCAAACATTAACATTACTGTATTTGCCTATATACAACAAGGGTTAATTAAAAATGACATCTGATCTCATATTCTCATGAAGGGTTATGCTTAAATGCCATCCTGATCACTTATTCTCATCATAGAGGACACTTACAGTATAACATTGACAGATATTAGCACTTAGCATTAGATCACTTCGCATTAGCAAGTTAGCATTAGCATTCAAACATTAACATTACTGGTATTTGCCTATATATACAATGGATAAAATAATGCCATCTGATCTCATATTCTCATGAAGGGTTATTTTTAAATGCCATCTGATCTCTTATTCTCATCATAGGAGACACCTACAGTATAACAATGAACAGATATTAGCACTAGCATTAGATCGCTAGCATTAGCAAATTAGCATTAGCATTCAAACATTAACATTACTTTATATGAATATATACAAGAAAGGTTAATTAAAAGACATCTGATCTCATATTCTCTTGAAGGGTTATGCTTAAATGCCATCTGATGTCTTATTCTCATCAGAGAGTACACTAACAGTATAACAATTGAGCAGATATTAGCACTTGCATTAGATCGCTAGCATTAAGCAGATAATTCAGACATTAACATTAACGCATTTTGCCTATATACAGAATGGATAAGCAAGAATCTGATCTCATATTCTCATTATTTTTTAAATGACATCTGATCTCTTATTCTCATGAAGGACACTTACAGTTTAACAATATTTTAAATGCCATTCATAAACATTATGTATTTGCCTTTATTTCTGATCTAAGGGTTATACTCAAATATAACAATGACCAGATATTAAAGCATAAGCATTAGATGAGCATTAGCTTAGCATTAATATTCAAACATTAACATTACTGTATTTTGCCTAAATAGAAGTTGGATAAGTTAATTTTATTGCCATTTGATCTCATATTCTCATCATAGAGGACACTTACAGTTTAACAATGACCAGATATTAGCACTAGCATTAGATCGCTAGCATTAGCAAGTTAGCATTAGCATTCAAACATTAACATTACTGTATTTTATATACAAGAATGGATATAAATGCCATCTGATCTCATATTTTCATGGGTTAATGCTTTAAATGCCATTTGATGTCTTATTCTCATCATAGATTAAACTTACAGTATAACAATGAGCAGATATTAGCACTAGCATTATATCTTTAGCATTAGCAAGTTAGGATTAGCATTCAAACATTAACATTACTGGATTTGCCTATATACAAGAATGGATAATTAAATGCCATCTGATCTCATATTCTCATGAAGGGTTTATTTAAATGCCATCTGATCTCTTATTCTCATCATAGAGGAAACTTACAGTATAACAATTAGCAGATATTAGCACTAGCATTAGATCTTTAGTATTAGCAAGTTAGCATTAGCATTCAAACATTAACATTACTGTATTTGCCTATATACAAGAATGGGTTAGATTAAAATGCCATCTGATCTCATATTCTCATGAAGGGTTAACAATGCCATCTGATCTCATATTCTCATCATAGAGTACACTTACAGTATAACAATGACCAGATATTAGCACTAGCATTAGATCGCTAGCATTAGCAAGTTAGCATTAGCATTCAAACATTAACATTACTGTATTTGCCTATATACAAAGAATGGATAATTAAATGGCATCTGATCTCATATTCTCATGAAGGGTTATGTTTAAATGCCATCTGATCTCTTATTCTCATCATAGAGGACACTTACAGTTTAACAATGACCAGATATTAGCACTAGCATTAGATCGCTAGCATTAGCAAAATTAGCATTAGCATTCAAACATTAACATTACTTTATTTGCCTATATACAAGAAGTTAATTAAAGCCATCTGTCTAAGTTCATGAAGGGGTTTTTTAATGCCATCTGATCTCATATTCTCATCATAGAGGACACTTACAGTATAACAATGAGCTGATATTAGCAATAGCATTAGATCGCTAGCATTAGCAAATTAGCATTAGCATTCAAACATTAACATTACTTTATTTGAATATATACAAGAATGGATAAGATTTAATGGCATCTGATCTCATATTCTCATGAAGAGTTATTTTTAAATGCAATCTGATGTCTTATTCTCATCATAGAGGACACTTTGTATGAAAATGCAGATATTAGCACAAGCATTAGATCGCTAGCATTAGCAAGTTAGCATTAGCATTCAGACATTAACAATACTGTATTTGCCTATATACAAGAATGGATAAGATTAAATGACATCTGATCTCATATTCTCATGAAGGGTTATTTTTAAATGCCATTTGATCCCATATTCTCATCAGAGAGGACACTTACAGTTTAACAATGAGCAGATATTAGCACTAGCATTAGATCGCTAGCATTAGCAAATTAGCATTAGCATTCAAACATTAACATTACTGGATTTGCCTATATACAGAATCGATAAGGTTTAATGCCATCTGATTCACATTTTCATGAAGGTTTATGTTTAATGCCATCTGATCTATTATTCTCATCATAGAGGAAACTTACAGTATAACAATGAGCAGATATTAGCACTAGCATTAGATCTTTAGCATTAGCAAGTTAGCATTAGCATTCAAACATTTACATTACTGTATTTGCCTATATACAAGAATGGATAATTAAAAACCATCTGATCTCATATTCTCATGAAGGGTTATGCTTAAATGCCATCTGATCTTATTCTCATCATAGAGGACACTTACAGTATTAACAATGAGCAGATATTAGCACTAGCATTAGATCGCTAGCATTAGCAAGTTAGCATTAGCATTCAAACATTAACATTACTGTATTTGCCTATATACAAGAATGGATAAGCCCATCTGATCTCATATTCTCATGAAGGGTTATGCTTAAATGCCATCTGATGTCTTATTCTCATCATAGATTAAACTTACAGTATAACAATAGCAGATATTAGCACTAGCATTAGATCTTAGCATTAGCAAGTTAGCATTAGCATTCAAACATTTACATTACTGTATTTGCCTATATACAAGAATGGATAATTAAAATGCCATCTGATCTCATATTCTCATGAATGGTTATGCTTAAATGCCATCTGATGTCTTATTCTCATCATAGAGGACACATACAGTATAACAATGCCAGATATTAGCACAAGCATTAGATCTTTAGCATTAACAAGTTAGCATTAGCATTCAAACATTAACATTACTGTATATATACAGTTAATTAAAAGCCATCTGATCTCATATTCTCATGAAGGGTTATGCTTAAATGCCATCTGATCACATATTATAAAGCACCTACAGTATAACAATGACCAGATATTAGCATAAGCATTAGATCGCATTCAAATTAGCATTAATTCAAACATTAACATTACTTTATATTATATACAAAAAGGGATAATTAAAAGCCATCTGATCTCATATTCTGATGAAGGGGTTATGCTTAAATGCCATCTGATCACTTATTCTCATCATGAGGACACATTACAGTATAACAATGACCAGATATTAGCACTAGCATTAGATCGCTAGCATTAGTAAGTTAGCATTAGCATTCAAACATTAACATTACTGTATTTGCCTATATACAAGAATGGATAATTAAAAGCCATCTGATCTCATATTCTCATGAAGGGTTATGCTTAAATGCCATCTGATGTCTTATTCTCATCATAGAGGACACTTACAGTATAACAATGAGCAGATATTAGCACAAGCATTAGATCGCTAGCATTAGCAAGTTAGCATTAGCATTCAAACATTAACATTACTGTATTTGCCTATATATACAAGAAAGGTTAATTAAAAGCCATCTGATCTCATATTCTCCTGAAGGGTTATGCTTAAATAAAGTACATATGATCTATTCCCCAGATAGGACATTATTACAGTATAAATTGAGCAGCTATTATCTCTAGCATTAAGAGTTATTTTTAAATGCATTAACATTCATCATAGAGGATTCGAACAGTTTAACAATGGATATTAGCACTAGCAGCATTAGCATCTTAGCATTAGATAAAACATTAAATGCAATGGATAGCTGCCATTTTGATCTCATATTCTCATGCAGGGTTATGCTTAAATGCCATCTGATGTCTTATTCTCATCATAGATTACACATACAGTATAACAATTAGCAGATATTAGCACAAGCATTAGATCTTTTAGCATTAACAAGTTAGCATTAGCATTCAAACATTAACATTACTGTATTTGCCTATATACAAGAAAGGTTAATTAAAGCCATCTGATCTCATATTCTCATGAAGGGTTATTAAATGCCATCTGATATCTTATTCTCATCATAAAGGACACTAACAGTATAACAATGATATTAGCACCAGATTAGATCGCATAGCATTAGCAAGTTAGCATTAGATTCAGACAAGGGTATTAAAAGTTTCATTATTTATTCAAGTTATATCAAGATTCTCATTCAGACATTAACATTGAGCAGATATTTGCACTATATTAGATCGCTGGATTAGCAAGTTAGCATTAGCATTCAGATCTCATTATTCTCATATAAAGAATGTTAAGATTAAATGCCATCTGATCTCATATTCTCATCAAGAGTTATTTTAAGTTTAACAATGAGCAGATATTAGCACTAGCATTATATCGCTAGCATTAGCATATTAGCATTAGCATTCATAAACATTACTGTATTTGCCTTTTACAACAATGGATAAGATTAAATGTATTTGATCTCATATTCTCATGCAGGGTTATGCTTAAATGCCATCTTGATGTCTTATTCTCATCATAGATTAAACATACAGTATAACAATTAGCAGATATTAGCACAAGCATTAGATCTTTAGCATTAACAAGTTAGCATTAGAATTCAAACATTAACATTACTGTATTTGCCTATATACAAGAAGGGTTAATTAAAAGCCATCTGATCTCATATTCTCATGAAGGGGTTAAGCTTAAATGCCAACTGATCACATATTCCCATCATAGAGGACACTTACAACATAACATTGAGCTGATATTAGCACTAGCATTAGATCGCTAGCATTAGCAAATTAGCATTAGCATTCAAACATTAACATTACTTTATTTGAATATATATACAAGAATGGTTAAGCATTTAATGCCATCTGATCTCATATTCTCATCATAGAGGACACTTACAGTATGACAATGAGCAGATATTAGCACTAGCATTAGATCGCTAGCATTAGCAAGTTAGCATTAGCATTCAGACATTAACATTACTGTATTTGCCTAAATACAATAATGGATATTAAAATGACATCTGGATCTCAATTCTCATGAAGAGTTATTTTAAAATGCCATCTGATCCCTTATTCTCATCATCATAGAGACACTTACAGTTTAACAATGACCAGATATTAGCACTAGCATTAGATCGCTAGCATTAGCAAATTAGCATTAGCATTCAAACATTAACATTACTGTATTTGAATATATTTGGGTTGTTATCTTTTTGCCTTTGATCTCATATTCTAATCATATACTGATATCAGATATTCTCATTAAATCGCTAGCATTAGAAGTTAGCATTAGCATTCAAACATTAACATTACTGTATTTGCCTATATACAGAAATATTAATGCCATCTGATCTCATTTTTCATATAACAAATGCCATCTGATGTCTTATTCTCATCATAGCATTCAATAACAATTACAGATATTACTGGCGCATTAGCATATACATTAGCATTCAAATAAACATTAGCATTTGCCATGCAAAGAAGGGAATTAAAAGCCATCTGATCTTTTTTCATGAAGGGTTATGCTTTAATGCCATCTGATGTCTTATTCTCATCATAGATTAAACTTACAGTATAACAATGAGCAGATATTAGCACAAGCATTAGATCTTTAGCATTAGCAAGTTAGCATTAGCATTCAAACATTAACATTACTGTATTTGCCTATATACAAGAATGGATAATTAAAAGCCATCTGATCTCATATTCTCATGAAGGGTTAAGCTTTAATGCCATCTGATCTCTTATTCTCATCATAGAGGACACCTTACAGTATAACAATGAGCAGATATTAGCACTAGCATTAGATCGCTAGCATTAGCAAGTTAGCATTAGCATTCAAACATTAACATTACTGTATTTGCCTATTTTAATATATATAAGAATGGTTAATTTTATTGCCATCTGATCTCATATTCTCATCATAGAGGACACTTTACAGTATAACAATGAGCAGATATTAGCAATTGCATTAGATCGCTAGCATTAGCAAATTAGCATTAGCATTCAAACATTAACATTACTGTATTTGAATATACAAGAATGGTTAAATGCTTTGATCTCATTTCTCATCTGATCTCTGATATTTATTCTCATCATAGAGTACACTTACAGTATAACAATGAGCAGATATTAGCACTAGCATTAGATCGCTAGCATTAGCAAGTTAGCATTAGCATTCAAACATTAACATTACTGTATTTGCCTATATACAAGAATGGATAAGATTAAATGCCATCTGATCTCATATTCTCATGAAGGGTTATGCTTAAATGCCATCTGATGTATTATTCTCATCATAGATTAACATTACAGTATAACAATGAGCAGATATTAGCACTAGCATTAGATCGCTAGCATTAGCAAGTTAGCATTAGCATTCAAACATTAACATTACTGGATTTGCCTATATATAAGAATGGATGAGCTTTAATGCCATCTGATCTCATATTCTCATTAGGGTTATACTTTTGATCTGATGTCTTATTCTCATCATAGAGGACACTTACAGTATAACAATGAGCAGATATTAGCACTAGCATTAGATCGCTAGCATTAGCAAGTTAGCATTAGCATTCAAACATTAACATTACTGTATTTGCCTATATACAAGAATGGATAATTAAAATGCCATCTGATCTCATATTCTCATGAAGGGTTATGCTTAAATGCCATCTGATCTCTTATTCTCATCATAAAGGACACTTACAGTATAACAATGACCAGATATTAGCACTAGCATTAGATCGCTAGCATTAGCAAGTTAGCATTAGCATTCAAACATTAACATTACTGTATTTGAATATATACAAGAATGGATAATTAAATGCCATCTGATCTCATATTCTCATGAAGGGTTATGCTTAAATGCCATCTGATCTCATATTCCCATCATAGAGGACACTTACAGTATAACAATGAACAGATATTAGCACTAGCATTAGATTGCTAGCATTCACAAGTTAGCATTAGCATTCAAACATTAACATTACTGGATTTGCCTATATAAAAAGAATGGATTAATTTAATGCCATCTGATCTCATATTCTCATGAAGGGTTATACTTAAATGACATCTGATGTCTTATTCTCATCATAGAGGACACTTACAGTATGACAATGAGCAGATATTTGCACTAGCATTAGATCGCTAGCATTAGCAAAGTTAGCATTAGCATTCAAACATTAACATTACTGTATTTGCCTATATACAAGAAGGGTTAATTAAAAGCCATCTGATCTCATATTCTCAAGAAGGGTTATTTAAAATGCCATATGATCACATATTCCATCAGAGAGGACACTTTTCAGTATAACATTGAGCAGATATTAGCACTAGCATTAGATCGCTAGCATTAGCAAGTTAGCATTAGCATTCAAACATTAACATTACTGTATTTGCCTATATACAAGAATGGATAATTAAATGCCATCTGATCTCATATTCTCATGAAGGGTTATGCTTAAATGCAATCTGATGTCTTATTCTCATCATAGAGGACACTTTCAGTATAACAATGAACAGATATTAGCACTAGCATTAGATCGCTAGCATTAGCAAATTAGCATTAGCATTCAAACATTAACATTACTGTATTTGCCTATATACAAGAAAGGTTAATTAAAAGCCATCTGATCTCATATGCCATCTGATATCTTATTCTCATCATAAAGGACACTTTACAGTATAACAATGAGCAGATATTAGCACTAGCATTAGATCGCTAGCATTAGCAAGTTAGCATTAGCATTCAAACATTAACATTACTGTATTTGCCTATACAAGAATGGATAAGATAAAATGCCATCTGATCTCATATTCTCATGAAGAGTTATTTTTAAATGCCATCTGATGTCTTATTCTCATCATAGAGGACACTTACAGTTTAACAATGAGCAGATATTAGCACTAGCATTATATCGCTAGCATTAGCAAATTAGCATTAGCATTCAAACATTAACATTACTGTATTTGCCTTTATACAAGAATAGATAATTTTAATGCCATCTGATCTCATATTCTCATGAAGGGTTATGCTTAAATGCCATCTGATGTCTTATTCTCATCATAGAGGACACTTACAGTATAAACAATGAGCAGATATTAGCACTAGCATTAGATCGCTAGCATTAGCAGGTTAGCATTAGCATTCAAACATTAACATTACTGTATTTGCCTTTATACAACAATGGATAAGCATAAATGCCATCTGATCTCATATTCTCATGAAGGGTTATGCTTAAATGCCATCTGATGTCTTATTCTCATCATAGAGGACACTTACAGTATAACAATGAACAGATATTAGCACTAGCATTAGATCGCTAGCATTAGCAAGTTAGCATTAGCATTCAAACATTAACATTACTGTATTTGCCTATATACAAGAAGGGTTAATTAAAAGCCATCTGATCTCATATTCTCATGAAGGGTTATGCTTAAATGCCATCTGATCTCTTATTCTCATCATAAAGGACACTTACAGTATAACAATGAGCAGATATTAGCACTAGCATTAGATCGCTAGCATTAGCAAATTAGCATTAGCATTCAAACATTAACATTACTTTATTTGAATATATACAAGAATGGATAAGATAAATGCCATCTGATCTCATATTCTGATGAAGGGTTATGCTTAAATGCCATCTGATCTTATTCTCATCATAGAGGACACTTACAGTTTAACAATGAGCAGATATTAGCACTAGCATTAGATCGCTAGCATTAGATCGCTAGCATTAGCATGTTAGCATTAGCATTCAAAAACATTACTGTATTTGAATATAAGCAATGGATATGCATTAATGCCATTAACATTCTCATTTTCTCATGAAGGGGTTATTTAAATGCCATTTGATGTCTTATTCTCATCATAGAGTAAACATACAGTATAACAATGACCAGATATTAGCACTAGCATTATATCGCTAGCATTAGCAAGTTAGCATTAGCATTCAAACATTAACATTACTGTATTTGCCTATATACAAGAATGGATAATTTAATGCCATGTGATCTCATATTTTCATGAAGGGTTATGCTTTAATGCCATCTGATGTCTTATTCTCATCATAGATTAAACTAACAGTATAACAATTAGCAGATATTAGCACAAGCATTAGATCTTTACCATTAGCAAGTTAGTATTAGCATTCAAACATTAACATTACTGTTTTTGCCTATATACAAGAAGGGATAATTAAAAGCCATCTGATCTCATATTCTCATGATGGGTTAAGCTTTAATGCCATCTGATCACATATTCCCATCAGAGAGGAGACTTACAGTATAACATTGAACAGATATTAGCACTAGCATTAGATCGCAAGCATTAGCAAGTTAGCATTAGCATTCAAACATTAACATTACTGTATTTGCCTATATACAAGAATGGATAAGATTAAATGCCATCTGATCTCATATTCTCATGCATGGTTATTTTAAATGCCATCTGATGTCTTATTCTCATCATAGAGGACACTTACAGTATTAGAATGAGCAGATATTAGCAATAGCATTATATCGCTACCATTAGCAGGTTAGCATTAACATTCAAACATTAACATTACTGTATTTGCCTTTATACAAGAATGGATAATCTTTAATGCCATCTGATCTCATATTCTCATGAAGGGTTATACTTAAATGACATCTGATGTCTTATTCTCATCATAGAGGACACTTACAGTATGACAATGAGCAGATATTTGCACAAGCATTAGATCGCTAGCATTCGCAAGATAGCATTAGCATTCATACATTAACATTACTGTATTTGCCTATATACAAGAAGGGTTAATTAAAAGCCATCTGATCTCATATTCTCAAGAAGGGTTATGCTTAAATGCCATATGATCACATATTCCCATCAGAGAGGACAATTACAGTATAGCATTGAGCAGATATTAGCACTAGCATTAGATCGCTAGCATTAGCAAGTTAGCATTAGCATTCAAACATTAACATTACTGTATTTGCCTATATACAACAATGGATAAGCATAAATGCCATCTGATCTCATATTCTCATGCAGGGTTATGCTTAAATGCCATCTGATGTCTTATTCTCATCATAGAGGACACTTACAGTATAACAATGAACAGATATTAGCACTAGCATTAGATCGCTAGCATTAGCAAGTTAGCATTAGCATTCAAACATTGACATTACTGTATTTGCCTATATACAAGAAAGGTTAATTAAAAGCCATCTGATCTCATATTCTCATGAAGGGTTATGCTTAAATGCCATCTGATATCTTATTCTCATCATAAAGTACACTAACAGTATAACAATGAGCAGATATTAGCAATTGCATTAGATCGCTAGCATTAGCAAGTTAGCATTAGCATTCAAACATTAACAATACTGTATTTGCCTATATACAAGAAGGGTTAATTAAAAGCCATCTGATCTCATATTCTCATGAAGGGTTAAGCTTTAATGCCATCTGATCTCTTATTCTCATCATAAAGGACACCTACAGTATAACAATGACCAGATATTAGCACTAGCATTAGATCGCTAGCATTAGCAAATTAGCATTAGCATTCAAACATTAACATTACTTTATATGAATATATACAAGAAGGGTTAATTAAAAGCCATCTGATCTCATATTCTGATGAAGGGTTATGCTTAAATGCAATCTGATCTCTTATTCTCATCATAGAGGACACTTACAGTATAACAATGAACAGATATTAGCACTAGCATTAGATCGCTAGCATTAGCAAGTTAGCATTAGCATTCAAACATTAACATTACTGTATTTGCCTATATACAAGAAAGGTTAATTAAAAGCCATCTGATCTCATATTCTCATGAAGGGTTATGCTTAAATGCCATCTGATATCTTATTCTCATCATAAAGTACACTAACAGTATAACAATGAGCAGATATTAGCACTTGCATTAGATCGCTAGCATTTTGCAAGTTAGCATTAGCATTCAAACATTAACATTACTGTATTTGCCTATATACAAGAATGGATAAGATGAAATGCCATCTGATCTCATATTCTCATGAAGAGTTATTTTTAAATGCCATCTGATCTCTTATTCTCATCATAGAGGACACTTACAGTTTAACAATGAGCAGATATTAGCACTAGCATTATATCGCTAGCATTAGCATGTTAGCATTAGCATTCATAAACATTACTGTATTTGCCTTTTTTTACAACAATGGATAAGCATAAATGCCATCTGATCTCATATTCTCTTGCAGGGTTATGCTAAAATGCCATCTGATGTCTTATTCTCATCATAGATTAAACTTACAGTATAACAATTAGCAGATATTAGCACAAGCATTAGATCTTTAGCATTAACAAGTTAGCATTAGCATTCAAACATTAACATTACTGTATTTGCCTATATACAAGAAGGGTTAATTAAAAGCCATCTGATCTCATATTCTCATGAAGGGTTAAGCTTAAATGCCAACTGATCACATATTCCCATCAGAGAGGACACTTACAGTATAACATTGAGCTGATATTAGCACTAGCATTAGATCGCTAGCATTAGCAAATTAGCATTAGCATTCAAACATTAAGATTACTTTATTTGAATATATACAAGAATGGTTAAGCTTTATTGCCATCTGATCTCATATTCTCATCATAGAGTACACTTACAGTATGACAATGAGCAGATATTAGCACTAGCATTAGATCGCTAACATTAGCAAGTTAGCATTATAATTCAAACATTAACATTACTGTATTTGAATATAGAGAAGTTGGGTTAATCTTTATTGCCATTTGATCTCATATTCTCATGATAGAGGACACGTAGAGTATAACAATGACCAGATATTAGCACTAGCATTAGATCGCTAGCATTAGCAAATTAGCATTAGTATTCAAACATTAACATTACTCTATATGAATATATACAAGAAGGGTTAAGCTTTATTGCCATCTGATCTCATATTCTAATCATAGAGTACACTTACAGTATAACAATGAACAGATATTAGCACTAGCATGAAATCGCTAGCATTAGAAAGTTAGCATTAGCATTCAAACATTAACAATAATGTATTTCCTATAAACAAGAAGGGTTAATTAAAATCCATCTGATCTCATATTCTCATGCAGGGTTATGCTTAAATGCCATCTGATGTCTTATTCTCATCAAAGAGGACACTTACAGTATAACAATGAACAGATATTAGCACTCGCATTAGATCGCTAGCATTAGCAAGTTAGCATTAGCGTTCAAACATTAACATTACTGTATTTGCCAATAAACAAGTAGGGTTAATTAAAAGCCATCTGATCTCATTTTCTGATGCAGGGTTATGCTTAAATGCAATCTGATCTTTTATTCTCATCATAAAGAACACTTTCAGTATAACAATGACCAGATATTAGCACTAGCATTAGATCGCTAGCATTAGCAAGTTAGCATTAGCATTCAAACATTAACATGACTTTATTTGCCTATATACAACAATGGATAAGCATAAATGCCATCTGATCTCATATTCTCATGCAGGGTTATGCTTAAATGCCATCTGATGTCTTATTCTCATCATAGAGGACACTTACAGTATAACAATGAACAGATATTAGCACTAGCATTAGACCGCTAGCATTAGCAAGTTAGCATTAGCATTCAAACATTAACATTACTGTATTTGAATATATAGAAGTTGGGTTAATTTTTATTGTCATTTGATCTCATATTCTAATCATAGAGTATACGTACAGTATAACAATGACCAGATATTAGCACTAGCATTATATCGCTAGCATTAGCAAGTGAGCATTAGCATTCAAACATTAACATTACTGGACTTGCCTATATAAAAGAATGGATAAGCTTTAATGCCATCTGATCTCATATTCTCATGCAGGGAAATGCTTAAATGCCATGTGATGTCTTATTCTCATCATAGAGGACACTTACAGTATTAAAATGAGCAGATATTAGCACTAGCATTATATCGCTACCATTAGCAGATTAGCATTAGCATTCAAACATTAACATTACTGTATTTGCCTATATACAACAATGGATAAGCATAAATGCCATCTGATCTCAGATTCTCATTCAGTGTTATGCTTAAATGCCATCTGATGTCTTATTCTCATCAAAGAGGACACTTACAGTATAACAATGAACAGATATTAGCACTAGCATTAAATCGCTAGCATTAGCAAGTTAGCATTAGCATTCAAACATTAACATTACTGTATTTGCGTATATACAAGAGGGGTTAATTAAAAGCCATCTGATCTCATATTCTCATGAAGGGGAATGCTTGAATGCCATCTGATCTCTTATTCCCATCATAAAGGACACTTTCAGTTTAACAATGACCAGATATTAGCACTAGCATTAGATCGCTAGCATTAGCAAGTTAGAATTAGCAATAAAAAATTAACATGAGTGTATTTGAATATATACAAGAAATGTTAATTAAATGACATCTGATCTCATATTCTCATAAAGGGTTATGCTTAAATGCCATCTGATCTCATATTCCCATCATAGAGGACACTTACAGTATAACAATGACCAGATATTAGCACTAGCATTAGATTGCTATCATTCACAAGTTAGCATTAGCATTCAAACATTAACATTACTGGATTTGCCTATATACAAGAATGGATAAGCTTTAATGCCATCTGATCTCATATTCTCATGAAGGGTTATACTTAAATGACATCTGATGTCTTATTCTCATCATAGAGGACACTTACAGTATGACAATGAGCAGATATTTGCACAAGCATTAGATCGCTAGCATTCGCAAGTTAGCATTAGCATTCAAACATTAACATTACTGTATTTGCCTATATACAAGAAGCGTTAATTAAAAGCCATCTGATCTCATATTCTCAAGAAGGGTTATGCTTTAATGCCATATGATCACATATTCCCATCAGAGAGGACACTTACAGTATAACATTGAGCAGATATT
Source organism: Gymnothorax javanicus (assembly GCA_029692085.1). Classification (NCBI taxonomy): domain Eukaryota; kingdom Metazoa; phylum Chordata; class Actinopteri; order Anguilliformes; family Muraenidae; genus Gymnothorax; species Gymnothorax javanicus. The sequence goes on from CM056197.1 coordinate 11,767,894, forward strand.
AGCACTAGCATTAGATCGCTAGCATTAGCAAGTTAGCATTAGCATTCAAACATTAACATTACTGTATTTGCCTATATACAACAATGGATAAGCATAAATGCCATCTGATCTCATATTCTCATGCAGGGTTATGCTTAAATGCCAACTGATGTCTTATTCTCATCATAGAGGACACTTACAGTATAACAATGAACAGATATTAGCACTAGCATTAGATCGCTAGCATTAGCAAGTTAGCATTAGCATTCAAACATTAACATTACTGTATTTGCCTATATACAAGAAAGGTTAATTAAAAAGCCATCTGATCTCCGATTCTCATGAAGGGTTATGCTTAAATGCCATCTGATATCTTATTCTCATCATAAAGTACACTTACAGAATAACAATGAGCAGATATTAGCACTTGCATTAGATCGCTAGCATTAGCAAGTTAGCATTAGCATTCAGACATTAACATTACTGTATTTGCCTATATACAAGAATGGTTAAGATGAAATGCCATCTGATCTCATATTCTCATGAAGAGTTATTTTTAAATGCCATCTGATGTCTTATTCTCATCATAGAGGACACTTACAGTTTAAAAATGAGCAGATATTAGCACTAGCATTATATCGCTAGCATTAGCATGTTAGCATTAGCATTCATAAACATTACTGTATTTGCCTTTTTACAACAATGGATAAGCATAAATGAAATCTGATCTCATATTCTCATGAAGGGTTATGCTTAAATGCCATCTGATGTCTTATTCTCATCATAGATTAAACTTACAGTATAACAATTAGCAGATATTAGCACAAGCATTAGATCTTTAGCATTAACAAGTTAGCATTAGCATTCAAACATTAACATTACTGTATTTGCCTATATACAAGAAGGGTTAATTAAAAGCCATCTGATCTCATATTCTCATGAAGGGTTAAGCTTAAATGCCAACTGATCACATATTCCCATCAGAGAGGACACTTACAGTATAACATTGAGCTGATATTAGCACTAGCATTAGATCGCTAGCATTAGCAAATTAGCATTAGCAATCAAACATTAACATTACTTTTTTTGAATATATACAAGAATGGTTAAGCTTTATTGCCATCTGATCTCATATTCTCATCATAGAGTACACTTACAGTATGACAATGAGCAGATATTAGCACTAGCATTAGATCGCTAGCATTAGCAAGTTAGCATTAGCATTCAGACATTAACATTACTGTATTTGCCTCTATACAAGAATGGATAAGATTAAATGACATCTGATCTCATATTCTCATGAAGAGTTATTTTTAAATGCCATCTGATCCCTTATTCTCATCATAGAGGACACTTACAGTTTAACAATGACCATATATTAGCACTAGCATTAGAGAGCTAGCATTAGCAAGTTAGCATTAGCATTCAAACATTAACATGACTGTATTTGAATATATAGAAGTTGGGTTAATCTTTATTGCCATTTGATCTCATATTCTCATCATAGAGTATACGTACAGTATAACAATGACCAGATATTAGCACTCGCATTATATCGCTAGCATTAGCAAGTGAGCATAAGCATTCAAACATTAACATTACTGGATTTGCCTATATACAAGAATGGATAAGCTTTAATGCCATCAGATCTCATATTTTCATGAAGGGTTATGCTTAAATGCCATCTGATGTCTTATTCTCATCATAGATTAAACTTACAGTCTAACAATTAGCAGATATTAGCACAAGCATTAGATCTTTAGCATTAGCAAGTTAGCATTAGTATTCAAACAATAACATTACTGTATTTGCCTATATACAAGAAGGGTTAATTAAAAGCCATCTGATCTCATATTCTCATGAAGGGTTAAGCTTACATGCCATCTGATCTCATATTCTCATCATAGAGTACACTTACAGTATGACAATGAGCAGATATTAGCACTAGCATTAGATCGCTAGCATTAGCAAGTTAGCATTAGCATTCAGACATTAACATTACTGTATTTGCCTATATACAAGAATGGATAAGATTAAATGGCATCTGATCTCATATTCTCATGAAGAGTTATGTTTAAATGCCATCTGATCTCTTATTCTCATCATAGAGGACACTTACATTTTAACAATGACCAGATATTAGCACTAGCATTAGATCGCTAGCATTAGCAAGTTAGCATTAGCATTCAAACATTAACATTACTGTATTTGAATATATAGAAGTTGGGTTAATTTTTATTGCCATTTGATCTCATATTCTCATCATAGAGTACACGTACAGTATAACAATGACCAGATATTAGCACTAGCATTATATCGCTAGCATTAGCAAGTTAGCATTAGCATTCAAACATTAACATTACTGGATTTGCCTATATACAAGAATGGATAAGCTTTAATGCCATCTAATCTCATATTCTCATGAAGGGTTATACTTAAATGAAATCTGATGTCTTATTCTCATCATAGAGGACACTTACAGTATGACAATGAGCAGATATTTGCACAAGCATTAGATCGCTAGCATTCGCAAGTTAGCATTAGCATTCAAACATTAACATTACTGTATTTGCCTATATACAAGAATGGATAATTTAAAGCCATCTGATCTCATATTCTCATGAAGGGTTATGCTTAAATGACATCTGATGTCTTATTCTCATCATAGAGGACACTTACAGTATAACAATGAGCAGATATTTGCACTAGCATTAGATCGCTAGCATTAGCAAGTTAGCATTAGCATTCAAACATTAACATTACTGTATTTGCCTATATACAAGAATGGATAATTAAAATGCCATCTGATCTCATATTCTCATGAAGGGTTATGCTTAAATGCCATCTGATGTCTTACTCTCATCATAGAGGACACTTACAGTATAACAATGAACAGATATTAGCACTAGCATTAGATCGCTAGCATTAGCAAGTTAGCATTAGCATTCAAACATTAACATTACTGTATTTGCCTATATACAAGAATGGATAATTAAATGCCATCTGATCTCATATTCTCATGAAGGGTTATGCTTAAATGCCATCTGATGTCTTATTCTCATCATAGAGGACACTTACAGTATAACAATGAACAGATATTAGCACTAGCATTAGATCGCTAGCATTAGCAAGTTAGCATTAGCATTCAAACATTAACATTACTGTATTTGCCTATATACAAGAATGGTTAATTAAAATGCCATCTGATCTCATATTCTCATGAAGGGTTATGCTTAAATGCCATCTGATATCTTATTCTCATCATAAAGGACACTTACAGTATAACAATGAGCAGATATTAGCACTAGCATTAGATCGCTAGCATTAGCAAGTTAGCATTAGCATTCAAACATTAACATTACTGTATTTGCCTATATACAAGAATGGATAAGATTAAAAGCCATCTGATCTCATATTCTCATGAAGGGTTATTTTTTAAATGCCATCTGATCTCTTATTCTCATCATAGAGGACACTTACAGTATAACAATGACCAGATATTAGCACTAGCATTAGATCGCTAGCATTAGCAAATTAGCATTAGCATTCAAACATTAACATTACTGTATTTGAATATATACAAGAATGGATAATTAAAAGCCATCTGATCTCATATTCTCATGAAGGGTTATGCTTAAATGCCATCTGATCTCTTATTCTCATCATAGAGGACACTTACAGTATAACAATGAACAGATATTAGCACTAGCATTAGATCGCTAGCATTAGCAAGTTAGCATTAGCATTCAAACATTAACATTACTGTATTTGCCTATATACAAGAAAGGTTAATTAAAAGCCATCTGATCTCATATTCTCATGAAGGGTTATGCTTAAATGCCATCTGATCCCTTATTCTCATCATAGAGGACACTTACAGTTTAACAATGAGCAGATATTAGCACTAGCATTAGATCGCTAGCATTAGCAAGTTAGCATTAGCATTCAAACATTAACATTACTGTATTTGCCTATATACAAGAATGGATAAGATGAAATGCCATCTGATCTCATATTCTCATGAAGAGTTATTTTTAAATGCCATCTGATCTCTTATTCTCATCATAGAGGACACTTACAGTTTAACAATGAGCAGATATTAGCACTAGCATTATATCGCTAGCATTAGCATGTTAGCATTAGCATTCAACATTAACATTACTGTATTTGCCTATATACAAGAATGGATAAGCATAAATGCCATCTGATCTCATATTCTCATGAAGGGTTATGCTTTAAATGCCATCTGATGTCTTATTCTCATCATAGAGGAAACTTACAGTATAACAATGAGCAGATATTAGCACTAGCATTAGATCGCTAGCATTAACAAGTTAGCATTAGCATTCAAACATTAACATTACTGTATTTGCCTATATACAAGAAGGGTTAATTTTAAAGCCATCTGATCTCATATTCTCATGAAGGGTTATTTTTAAATGCCATCTGATCACATATTCTCATCAGAGAGGACACTTACAGTATAACATTGAGCAGATATTAGCACTAGCATTAGATCGCTAGCATTAGCAAATTAGCATTAGCATTCAAACATTAACATTACTTTATTTGAATATATAAGCAGAATGCCATCTGATCTCATATTCTCATGAAGGGTTATTTAAATGCCATCTGATCTCATATTCTCATCATAGAGGACACTTACAGTATAACAATGAGCAGATATTAGCACTAGCATTAGATCGCTAGCATTAGCAAGTTAGCATTAGCATTCAAACATTAACATTACTGTATTTGAATATACAAGAAGGGTTAATTAAATGCCATCTTTATATGCCATTTGATCTCATATTCTCATCATAGAGGACACTTACAGTATAACAATGACCAGATATTAGCACTAGCATTAGATGCTAGCATTAGCAAGTTAGCATTAGCATTCAAACATTTACTGTATTTGCAAACAAGAATTAACTTATTGAATCATATTCATTATTTTTAAATGCCATCTGATCTCATATTCTTCATAGAGGACATTTACAGTATAACAATGAACAGATATTAGCACTAGCATTAGATCGCTAGCATTAGCAAGTTAGCATTAGCATTCAAACATTAACATTACTGTATTTGCCTATATACAAGAATGGGTTAATTAAAATGCCATCTGATCTCATATTCTCATGAAGGGTTATGCTTAAATGCCATCTGATGTCTTATTCTCATCATCATAGAGGACACTTACAGTATAACAATGAGCAGATATTAGCACTAGCATTAGATCGCTAGCATTAGCAAGTTAGCATTAGCATTCAAACATTAACATTACTGTATTTGCCTATATACAAGAAGGGGTTAATTAAAATGCCATCTGATCTCATATTCTCATGAAGGGTTATGCTTAAATGCCATCTGATCTCTTATTCTCATCATAAAGACACTTACAGTATAACAATGACCAGATATTAGCACTAGCATTAGATCGCTAGCATTAGCAAGTTAGCATTAGCATTCAAACATTAACATTACTGTATTTGCCTATATATACAAGAAAATTACGATAATTTTTAATGCCATCTGATCTCATATTCTCATGAAGGGTTATGCTTAAATGCCATCTGATGTCTTATTCTCATCATAGAGGACACTTACAGTATAACAATGAGCAGATATTAGCACTAGCATTAGATCGCTAGCATTAGCAAGTTAGCATTAGCATTCAAACATTAACATTACTGTATTTGCCTATATACAAGAATGGATAATTTTAATGCCATCTGATCTCATATTCTCATGAAGGGTTATGCTTAAATGCCATCTGATGTCTTATTCTCATCATAGAGGACACTTACAGTATAACAATGAGCAGATATTAGCACTAGCATTAGATCGCTAGCATTAGCAAGTTAGCATTAGCATTCAAACATTAACATTACTGTATTTGCCTATATACAAGAATGGATAATTAAAAGCCATCTGATCTCATATTCTCATGAAGGGTTATGCTTAAATGCCATCTGATCTCTTATTCTCATCATAAAGGACACTTTCAGTATAACAATGAGCAGATATTAGCACTAGCATTAGATCGCTAGCATTAGCAAGTTAGCATTAGCATTCAAACATTAAACATTACTGTATTTGCCTATATACAAGAAATGATAATTAAATGACATCTGATCTCATATTCTCATGAAGGGTTATTTTTAAATGCCATCTGATCTCTTATTCTCATCATAGAGGACACTTACAGTATAACAATGACCAGATATTAGCACTAGCATTAGATCGCTAGCATTAGCAAGTTAGCATTAGCATTCAAACATTAACATTACTGTATTTGCCTATATACAAGAATGGATAAGCTTTAATGCCATCTGATCTCATATTCTCATGAAGGGTTATACTTAAATGCCATCTGATGTCTTATTCTCATCATAGAGGACACTTACAGTTTAAAATGAGCAGATATTAGCACTAGCATTAGATCGCTAGCATTAGCAAGTTAGCATTAGCATTCAAACATTAACATTACTGTATTTGCCTATATACAAGAATGGATAATTAAATGCCATCTGATCTCATATTCTCATGAAGGGTTATGCTTAAATGCCATCTGATCTCATATTCTCATCATAGAGGACACTTACAGTATAACAATGACCAGATATTAGCACTAGCATTAGATCGCTAGCATTAGCAAGTTAGCATTAGCATTCAAACATTAACATTACTGTATTTGCCTATATACAAGAATTAATTTAAAGCCATCTGATCTCATATTCTCATGAAGGTTATTTTTAAATGCCATCTGATCTCTTATTCTCATCATAGAGGACAACAGTAAACAATGAGCAGATATTAGCACTAGCATTAGATCGCTAGCATTAGCAAGTTAGCATTAGCATTCAAACATTAACATTACTGTATTTGCCTATATACAAGAATGGATAATTAAAAGGATTATATTCTCATGAAGGGTTATGTTTAAATGCCATCTGATCTCTTATTCTCATCATAGAGGACACTTACAGTATAACAATGACCAGATATTAGCACTAGCATTAGATCGCTAGCATTAGCAAGTTAGCATTAGCATTCAAACATTAACATTACTGTATTTGCCTATATACAAGAATGGATAAGCTTAAATGCCATCTGATCTCATATTCTCATGAAGGGTTATGCTTAAATGCCATCTGATCTCTTATTCTCATCATAGAGGACACTTACAGTATAACAATGAGCAGATATTAGCACTAGCATTAGATCGCTAGCATTAGCAAGTTAGCATTAGCATTCAAACATTAACATTACTGTATTTGCCTATATACAAGAATGGATAAATTTAAAACCATCTGATCTCATATTCTCATGAAGGGTTATACTTAAATGCCATCTGATCTCTTATTCTCATCATAGAGGACACTTACAGTATAACAATGAGCAGATATTAGCACTAGCATTAGATCGCTAGCATTAGCAAGTTAGCATTAGCATTCAAACATTAACATTACTGTATTTGCCTATATACAAGAATGGATAAGAATTAAAAGCCATCTGATCTCATATTCTCATGAAGGGTTATGCTTAAATGCCATCTGATCACTTATTCTCATCATAGAGGACACTTACAGTATAACAATGAGCAGATATTAGCACTAGCATTAGATCGCTAGCATTAGCAAGTTAGCATTAGCATTCAAACATTAACATTACTGTATTTGCCTATATACAAGAATGGATAAGCTTTAATGCCATCTGATCTCATATTCTCATGAAGGGTTATGCTTAAATGCCATCTGATGTCTTATTCTCATCATCATAGAGGACACTTACAGTATAACAATGAGCAGATATTAGCACTAGCATTAGATCGCTAGCATTAGCAAGTTAGCATTAGCATTCAAACATTAACATTACTGTATTTGCCTATATACAAGAATGGATTAATTAAAAGCCATCTGATCTCATATTCTCATGAAGGGTTATGCTTAAATGCCATCTGATCTCTTATTCTCATCATAAAGGACACTTACAGTATAACAATGAGCAGATATTAGCACTAGCATTAGATCGCTAGCATTAGCAAGTTAGCATTAGCATTCAAACATTAACATTACTGTATTTGCCTATATACAAGAATGGATAATTAAAATGCCATCTGATCTCATATTCTCATGAAGGGTTATTTTTAAATGCCATCTGATCTCTTATTCTCATCATAGAGGACACTTACAGTATAACAATGAGCAGATATTAGCACTAGCATTAGATCGCTAGCATTAGCAAGTTAGCATTAGCATTCAAACATTAACATTACTGTATTTGCCTATATACAAGAATGGATAATTAAAATGCCATCTGATCTCATATTCTCATGAAGGGTTATGCTTAAATGCCATCTGATCTCTTATTCTCATCATAAAGGACACTTACAGTATAACAATGAGCAGATATTAGCACTAGCATTAGATCGCTAGCATTAGCAAGTTAGCATTAGCATTCAAACATTAACATTACTGTATTTGCCTATATACAAGAATGGGTTAATTAAAAGCCATCTGATCTCATATTCTCATGAAGGGTTATTTTTAAATGCCATCTGATCCCTTATTCTCATCATAGAGGACACTTACAGTATAACAATGAGCAGATATTAGCACTAGCATTAGATCGCTAGCATTAGCAAGTTAGCATTAGCATTCAAACATTAACATTACTGTATTTGCCTATATACAAGAAGGGTTAATTAAAATGCCATCTGATCTCATATTCTCATGAAGGGTTATTTTTAAATGCCATCTGATCTCTTATTCTCATCATAGAGGACACTTACAGTTTAACAATGACCAGATATTAGCACTAGCATTAGATCGCTAGCATTAGCAAGTTAGCATTAGCATTCAAACATTAACATTACTTTATTTGAATATATACAAGAATGGTTAAAATGCCATCTGATCTCATATTCTCATGAAGGGTTATCTGCCATCTCATATTCTCATCATAGAGTACACTTACAGTATAACAATGAGCAGATATTAGCACTAGCATTAGATCGCTAGCATTAGCAAGTTAGCATTAGCATTCAGACATTAACATTACTGTATTTGCCTATATACAAGAATGGATAAGATTAAATGACATCTGATCTCATATTCTCATGAAGAGTTATTTTTAAATGCCATCTGATCCCTTATTCTCATCATAGAGGACACTTACAGTTTAACAATGACCAGATATTAGCACTAGCATTAGACCGCTAGCATTAGCAAGTTAGCATTAGCATTCAAACATTAACATTACTGTATTTGAATATATACAAGAAGATTGCCATCTATCTCATTTTTTATTTTAAATGCCATTTGATCTCATATTCTCATCATAGAGTACACTTACAGTATAACAATGAGCAGATATTAGCACTAGCATTAGATCGCTAGCATTAGCAAGTTAGCATTAGCATTCAAACATTAACATTACTGTATTTGCCTATATACAACAATGGATAAGCATTAAATGCCATCTGATCTCATATTCTCATTCAGGTTATGCTTAAATGCCATCTGATGTCTTATTCTCATCATAGAGGACACTTACAGTATAACAATGAACAGATATTAGCACTAGCATTAGATCGCTAGCATTAGCAAGTTAGCATTAGTATTCAAACATTAACATTACTGTATTTGCCTATATACAAGAATGGTTAATTAAAAGCCATCTGATCTCATATTCTCATGAAGGGTTATGCTTAAATGCCATCTGATCTCTTATTCTCATCATAGAGGACACTTACAGTTTAACAATGACCAGATATTAGCACTAGCATTAGATCGCTAGCATTAGCCAGTTAGCATTAGCAATCAAAAATTAACATTAGTGTATTTGAATATATACAAGAAAGGTTAATTAAATGACATCTGATCTCATATTCTCATAAAGGGTTATGCTTAAATGCCATCTGATCTCATATTCCCATCATAGAGGACACTTACAGTATAACAATGACCAGATATTAGCACTAGCATTAGATTGCTAGCATTAACAAGTTAGCATTAGCATTCAAACATTAACATTACTGGATTTGCCTATATACAAGAATGGATAAGCTTTAATGCCATCTGATCTCATATTCTCATGAAGGGTTATACTTTAATGACATCTGATGTCTTATTCTCATCATTATGGACACTTACAGTATAACAATGAGCAGATATTTGCATAAGAATTAGATGGCTAGCATTAGCAAGTGAGTATTAGCATTCAAACATAAACATTACTGTATTTGCCTTTATACAAGAAGGGTTAATTAAAAGCCATCTGATCTCATATTCTCATGAAGGGTTATGCTAAAATGCCATCTGAACTCTTATTCTCATCATAAAGGACACTTACAGTATAACAATGACCAGATATTAGCACTAGCATTAGATCGCTAGCATTAGCAAATTAGCATTAGCATTCAAACATTAACATTACTTTATTTGAATATATACAAGAAACGTTAAGCTTTAATGCCATCTGATCTCATATTCTCATCATAGAGTACACTTACAGTATGAAAATGAGCAGATATTAGCACTAGCATTAGATCGCTAGCATTAGCAAGTTAGCATTAGCATTCAAACATTAACATTACTGTATTTACCTATATACAAGAATGGATAAGCTTTAATGCCATCTGATCTCATATTCTCATGAAGAGTTATGTTTAAATGCCATCTGATCTCTTATTCTCATCATATAGGACACTTACAGTTTAACAATGACCAGATATTAGCACTAGCATTAGATCGCTAGCATTAGCAAGTTAGCATTAGGATTCAAACATTAACATTACTGTATTTGAATATATAGAAGTTGGGTTAATCTTTATTGCCATTTGATCTCATATTCTCATCATAGAGTACACTTACAGTATAACAATGAGCAGATATTAGCACTAGCATTATATCGCTAGCATTAGCAAGTTAGCATTAGCATTCAAACACTAACATTACTGTATTTGCCTATATACAAGAAGGGTTAATTAAAAGCCATCTGATCTCATATTCTCATGAAGGGTTATGCTTAAATGCCATCTGATCACATATTCCAATCAGAGAGGACACTTACAGTATAACATTGAGCAGATATTAGCACTAGCATTAGATCGCTAGCATTAGCAAGTTAGCATTAGCATTCAAACATTAACATTACTGTATTTGCCTATATACAAGAATGGATAAGCTTTAATGCCATCTGATCTCATATTCTCATGCAGGGTTTTGCTTAAATGGCATCTGATGTCTTATTCTCATAATCGAGGACACTTACAGTATAAAAATGAGCAGATATTAGCACTAGCATTATATCGCTAGCATTAGCAGGTTAGCATTAGCATTCAAACATTAACATTACTGTATTTGCCTATATACAAGAAGGGTTAATTAAAAGCCATCTGATCTCATATTCTGATGAAGGGTTTTGCTTAAATGCCATCTGATCTCTTTATTCTCATCATAAAGGACACTTTCAGTATAACAATGACCAGATATTAGCACTAGCATTAGATCGCTAGCATTAGCAGGTTAGCATTAGCATTCAAACATTAACATTACTGTATTTGAATATATACAAGAAGGGTTAATTAAATGAAATCTGATCTCATATTCTCATAAAGGGTTATGCTTAAATGCCATCTGATCTCATATTCCCATCATAGAGACACTTTAGATTGCAGTATAACAATTAGAGCAGATATTAGCACTAGCATTAGATCGCTAGCATTAGCAAGTTAGCATTAGCATTCAAACATTAACATTACTGTATTTGCCTATATACAAATAATGGATAAGCATTAATGCCATCTGATCTCATATGTATTTGCCATATACAAGCATATTAAAGCCATGATCATGCAGGGTTATGCTTAAATGCCATCTGATGTCTTATTCTCATCATAGAGGACACTTACAGTATAATGATGCAGATATTAGCACTAGCATTATCATCGCTAGCATTAGCAAGTTAGCATTAGCATTCAAACATTAACATTACTGTATTTGCCTATATACAAGAAAGGGTTAATTAAAAGCCATCTGATCTCATATTCTCATGAAGGGTTATGCTTAAATGCCATCTGATATCTTATTCTCATCATAAAGTACACTTACAGTATAACAATGAGCAGATATTAGCACTTGCATTAGATCGCTAGCATTAGCAAGTTAGCATTAGCATTCAAACATTAACATTACTGTATTTGCCTATATACAAGAATGGTTAAGATGAAATGCCATCTGATCTCATATTCTCATGAAGAGTTATTTTTAAATGCCATCTGATGTCTTATTCTCATCATAGAGGACACTTACAGTTTAAAAATGAGCAGATATTAGCACTAGCATTATATCGCTAGCATTAGCATGTTAGCATTAGCATTCATAAACATTAACTTACTGTATTTGCCTTTTTACAACAATGGATAAGCATAAATGAAATCTGATCTCATATTCTCATGAAGGGTTATGCTTAAATGCCATCTGATGTCTTATTCTCATCATAGATTAAACTTACAGTATAACAATGAGCAGATATTAGCACAAGCATTAGATCTTTAGCATTAACAAGTTAGCATTAGCATTCAAACATTAACATTACTGTATTTGCCTATATACAAGAAGGGTTAATTAAAAGCCATCTGATCTCATATTCTCATGAAGGGTTATTTTTAAATGCCATCTGATCACATATTCTCATCAGAGAGGACACTTACAGTATAACAATGAGCAGATATTAGCACTAGCATTAGATCGCTAGCATTAGCAAATTAGCATTAGCATTCAAACATTAACATTACTTTATTTGAATATATACAAGAATGGTTAAGCTTTATTGCCATCTGATCTCATATTCTCATCATAGAGTACACTTACAGTATAACAATGAGCAGATATTAGCACTAGCATTAGATCGCTAGCATTAGCAAGTTAGCATTAGCATTCAAACATTAACATTACTGTATTTGCCTATATACAAGAATGGATAAGATTAAATGACATCTGATCTCATATTCTCATGAAGAGTTATTTTTAAATGCCATCTGATCCCTTATTCTCATCATAGAGGACACTTACAGTTTAACAATGACCATATATTAGCACAAGCATTAGATCGCTAGCATTAGCAAGTTAGCATTAGCATTCAAACATTAACATGACTGTATTTGAATATATAGAAGTTGGGTTAATCTTTATTGCCATTTGATCTCATATTCTCATCATAGAGTATATGTACAGTATAACAATGACCAGATATTAGCACTAGCATTATATCGCTAGCATTAGCAAGTTAGCATTAGCATTCAAACATTAACATTACTGTATTTGCCTATATACAAGAATGGATAAGCTTTTAAAAGCCATCTGATCTCATATTTTCATGAAGGCTTATGCTTAAATACCATGATGTCTTATTCTCATCATAGATTAAATTTACAGTATAACATTGAGCAGATATTAGCACTAGCATTAAGATCTTTAGCATTAGCAAGTTAGCATTAGCATTCAAACATTAACATTACTGTATTTGCCTATATACAAGAAGGGGTTAATTAAAAGCCATCTGATCTCATATTCTCATGAAGGGTTATGCTTTTAATGCCATCTGATCACATATTCTCATCATAAGAGGACACTTACAGTATAACAATGAGCAGATATTAGCACTAGCATTAGATCGCTAGCATTAGCAAGTTAGCATTAGCATTCAAACATTAACATTACTGTATTTGCCTATATACAAGAATGGAAAAGCTTTAATGCCATCTGATCTCATATTCTCATACAGGGTTATGCTTAAATGCCATCTGATCTCTTATTTTCATCATAAAGGACACTTTCAGTATAACAATGACCAGATATTAGCACTAGCATTAGATCGCTAGCATTAGCAAGTTAGCATTAGCAATCAAACATTAACATTACTGTATTTGAATATATACAAGAAGGGTTACTTAAATGACATCTGATCTCATATTCTCATAAAGGGTTATGCTTAAATGCCATCTGATCTCATATTCCCATCATAGAGGACACTTACAGTATAACAATGACCAGATATTAGCGCTAGCATTAGATCGCTAGCATTAACAAGTTAGCATTAGCTTTCAAACATTAACATTACTGTATTTGCCTATATACAAGAATGTATAAGCTTTAATGGCATCTAATCTCATATTCTCACGCAGGGTTATACTTAAATGACATCTGATGTCTTATTCTCATCATACATTACAGTATGACAATGAGCAGATATTTGCACAAGCATTAGATCGCTAGCATTCGCAAGTTAGCATTAGCATTCAAACATTAAAATTATCTGTATTTGCCTATATACTAGAAGAAGGGTTATCTGATCTCATATTCTCAAGAAGGGTTATGCTTAAATGCAATCTGATCTCTTATTCTCATCATAAAGAACACTTTCAGTATAACAATGACCAGATATTAGCACTAGCATTATATCGCTAGCATTAGCAAGTTAGCATTAGCATTCAAACATTAACATTACTGGATTTGCCTATATACAAGAATGGATAAGCTTTAATGCCATCTAATCTCATATTCTCATGAAGGGTTATACTTAAATGACATCTGATGTCTTATTCTCATCATAGAGGACACTTACAGTATGACAATGAGCAGATATTTGCACAAGCATTAGATCGCTAGCATTCGCAAGTTAGCATTAGCATTCAAACATTAAAATTACTGTATTTGCCTATATACAAGAAGGGTTAATTAAAAGCCATCTGATCTCATATTCTCAAGAAGGGTTATGCTTAAATGCCATCTGATCACATATTCCCATCAGAGAGGACACTTACAGTATAACAATGAGCAGATATTAGCACTAGCATTAGATCGCTAGCATTAGCAAGTTAGCATTAGCATTCAAACATTAACATTACTGTATTTGCCTATATACAACAATGGATAATCATAAATGCCATCTGATCTCATATTCTCATGCAGGGTTATGCTTAAATGCCATCTGATGTCTTATTCCCATCAGAGAGGACACTTACAGTATAATAATGAACAGATATTAGCACTAGCATGAGATAGCTAGCATTAGCAGGTTAGCATTAGCATTCAAACATTAACATTACTGTATTTGCCTATATACAAGAAAGGATAATTAAAAATGCCATCTGATCTCATATTCTCATGAAGGGTTATGCTTAAATGCCATCTGATATCTTATTCTCATCATAGAGGACACTTACAGTATAACAATGAGCAGATATTAGCACTTGCATTAGATCGCTAGCATTAGCAAGTTAGCATTAGCATTCAAACATTAACATTACTGTATTTGCCTATATACAAGAATGGATAAGATGAAATGCCATCTGATCTCATATTCTCATGAAGAGTTATTTTTAAATGCCATCTGATCTGTTATTCTCATCATAGAGGACACTTACAGTTTAACAATGAGCAGATATTAGCACTAGCATTATATCGCTAGCATTAGCATGTTAGCATTAGCATTCATTTAACATTACTGTATTTGCCTATATACAACAATGGATAAGATAAATGCCATCTGATCTCATATTCTCATGCAGGGTTATGCTTAAATGCCATCTGATCTCTTATTCTCATCATAGAGGACACTTACAGTATAACAATGAGCAGATATTAGCACTAGCATTAGATCGCTAGCATTAGCAAGTTAGCATTAGCATTCAGACATTAACATTACTGTATTTGCCTATATACAAGAATGGATAAGATTAAATGACATCTGATCTCATATTCTCATGAAGAGTTATTTTTAAATGCCATCTGATCCCTTATTCTCATCATAGAGGACACTTACAGTTTAACAATGACCATATATTAGCACAAGCATTAGATCGCTAGCATTAGCAAGTTAGCATTAGCATTCAAACATTAACATGACTGTATTTGAATATATAGAAGTTGGGTTAATCTTTATTGCCATTTGATCTCATATTCTCATCATAGAGTATACGTACAGTATAACAATGACCAGATATTAGCACTAGCATTATATCGCTAGCATTAGCAAGTGAGCATTAGCATTCAAACATTAACATTACTGGATTTGCCTATACACAAGAATGGATAAGCTTTTATGCCATCTGATCTCATATTTTCATGAAGGCTTATGCTTAAATACCATCTGATGTCTTATTCTCATCATAGATTAAATTTACAGTATAACATTCAGCAGATATTAGCACAAGCATTAGATCTTTAGCATTAGCAAGTTAGCATGAGCATTCAAACATTAACATTACTGTATTTGCCTATATACAAGAAGGGTTAATTAAAAGCTATCTGATCTCATATTCTCATGAAGGGTTAAGCTTTAATGCCATCTGATCACATATTCCCATCAGAGAGGACACTTACAGTATAACATTGAGCAGATATTAGCACTAGCATTAGATCGCTAGCATTAGCAAATTAGCATTAGCATTCAAACATTAACATTACTGTATTTGCCTATATACAAGAATGGAAAAGCTTTAATGCCATCTGATCTCATATTCTCATGCAGGGTTATGCTTCAATGCCATCTGATGTCTTATTCTCATCAAAGAGGACACTTACAGTATTAGAATGAGCAGATATTAGTACTAGCATTATATCGCTACCATTAGCAGGTTAGCATTAGCATTCAAACATTAACATTACTGTATTTGCCTATATACAAGAAAGGTTAATTAAAAGCCATCTGATCTCATATTCTCATGCAGGGTTATGCTTAAATGCCATCTGATCTCTTATTTTCATCATAAAGGACACTTTCAGTATAACAATGACCAGATATTAGCACTAGCATTAGATCGCTAGCATTAGCAAGTTAGCATTAGCAATCAAACATTAACATTACTGTATTTGAATATATACAAGAAGGGTTACTTAAATGACATCTGATCTCATATTCTCATAAAGGGTTATGCTTAAATGCCATCTGATCTCATATTCCCATCATAGAGGACACTTACAGTATAACAATGACCAGATATTAGCGCTAGCATTAGATCGCTAGCATTAACAAGTTAGCATTAGCTTTCAAACATTAACATTACTGTATTTGCCTATATACAAGAATGTATAAGCTTTAATGGCATCTAATCTCATATTCTCACGCAGGGTTATACTTAAATGACATCTGATGTCTTATTCTCATCATAGAGGACACTTACAGTATGACAATGAGCAGATATTTGCACAAGCATTAGATCGCTAGCATTCGCAAGTTAGCATTAGCATTCAAACATTAAAATTACTGTATTTGCCTATATACAAGAAGGGTTAATTAAAAGCCATCTGATCTCATATTCTCAAGAAGGGTTATGCTTAAATGCAATCTGATCTCTTATTCTCATCATAAAGAACACTTTCAGTATAACAATGACCAGATATTAGCACTAGCATTATATCGCTAGCATTAGCAAGTTAGCATTAGCATTCAAACATTAACATTACTGGATTTGCCTATATACAAGAATGGATAAGCTTTAAT
Organism: Gymnothorax javanicus; assembly: GCA_029692085.1. NCBI lineage: Eukaryota > Metazoa > Chordata > Actinopteri > Anguilliformes > Muraenidae > Gymnothorax > Gymnothorax javanicus. The sequence goes on from CM056197.1 coordinate 11,785,390, forward strand.
GCCATCTAATCTCATATTCTCATGAAGGGTTATACTTAAATGACATCTGATGTCTTATTCTCATCATAGAGGACACTTACCATATGACAATGAGCAGATATTTGCACAAGCATTAGATCGCTAGCATTCGCAAGTTAGCATTAGCATTCAAACATTAACATTACTGGATTTGCCTATATACAAGAATGTATAAGCTTTAATGGCATCTAATCTCATATTCTCACGCAGGGTTATACTTAAATGACATCTGATGTCTTATTCTCATCATAGAGGACACTTACAGTATGACAATGAGCAGATATTTGCACAAGCATTAGATCGCTAGCATTCGCAAGTTAGCATTAGCATTCAAACATTAAAATTACTGTATTTGCCTATATACAAGAAGGGTTAATTAAAAGCCATCTGATCTCATATTCTCAAGAAGGGTTATGCTTAAATGCCATATGATCACATATTCCCATCAGAGAGGACACTTACAGTATAACATTGAGCAGATATTAGCACTAGCATTAGATCGCTAGCATTAGCAAGTTAGCATTAGCATTCAAACATTAACATTACTGTATTTGCCTATATACAACAATGGATAAGCATAAATGCCATCTGATCTCATATTCTCATGCAGGGTTATGCTTAAATGCCATATGATGTCTTATTCCCATCATAGAGGACACTTACAGTATAACAATGAACAGATATTAGCACTAGCATGAGATAGCTAGCATTAGCAGGTTAGCATTAGCATTCAAACATTAACATTACTGTATTTGCCTATATACAAGAAAGGTTAATTAAAAGCCATCTGATCTCATATTCTCATGAAGGGTTATGCTTAAATGCCATCTGATATCTTATTCTCATCATAAAGGACACTTACAGTATAACAATGAGCAGATATTAGCACTTGCATTAGATCGCTAGCATTAGCAAGTTAGCAATAGCATTCAGACATAAACATTACTGTATTTGCCTATATACAAGAATGGATAAGATGAAATGCCATCTGATCTCATATTCTCATGAAGAGTTATTTTTAAATGCCATCTGATCTGTTATTCTCATCATAGAGGACACTTAAAGTTTAACAATGAGCAGATATTAGCACTAGCATTATATCGCTAGCATTAGCATGTTAGCATTAGCATTCATTCACATTCCTGTATTTGCCTTTTTACAACAATGGATAAGGATAAATGCCATCTGATCTCATATTCTCATGCAGGGTTATGCTTAAATGCCATCTGATCTCTTATTCTCATCATAAAGGACACTTACAGTATAACAATGAGCAGATATTAGCACTAGCATTAGATCGCTAGCATTAGCAAGTTAGCATTAGCATTCAAACATTAACATTACTGTATTTGAATATACAAGAATGGATAAGAATGGTTAAATGACATCTGATCTCATATTCTCATGAAGAGTTATTTTTAAATGCCATCTGATCCCTTATTCTCATCATAGAGGACACTTACAGTTTAACAATGACCAGATATTAGCACTAGCATTAGATCGCTAGCATTAGCAAGTTAGCATTAGCATTCAAACATTAACATTACTGTATTTGCCTATATACAAGAATGGATAAATTAAAAGCCATCTGATCTCATATTCTCATGAAGGGTTATTTTTAAATGCCATCTGATCCCTTATTCTCATCATAGAGGACACTTACAGTTTAACAATGACCAGATATTAGCACTAGCATTAGACCGCTACATTAGCAAGTTAGCATTAGCATTCAAACATTAACATTACTTATTTGAATATATACAAGAATGGTTAATTTTTTCATTGCCATTTGATCTCATATTCTCATCATAGAGTATTTTTAAATGCCATCTGATACAGTATGACAATGACCAGATATTAGCACTAGCATTAGATCGCTAGCATTAGCAAGTTAGCATTAGCATTCAAACATTAACATTACTGTATTTGCCTATATACAAGAATGGATAAGCATAAATGCCATCTGATCTCAGATTCTCATTCAGTGTTATGCTTAAATGCCATCTGATGTCTTATTCTCATCATAGAGGACACTTACAGTATAACAATGAACAGATATTAGCACTAGCATTAGATCGCTAGCATTAGCAAGTTAGCATTAGTATTCAAAAATTAACATTACTGTATTTGCCTATATACAAGAGGGGTTAATTAAAAGCCATCTGATCTCATATTCTCATGAAGGGGAATGCTTGAATGCCATCTGATCTCTTATTCTCATCATAAAGGACACTTTCAGTTTAACAATGACCAGATATTAGCACTAGCATTAGATCGCTAGCATTAACCAGTTAGCATTAGCAATCAAAAATTAACATGAGTGTATTTGAATATATACAAGAAATGTTAATTAAATGACATCTGATCTCATATTCTCATAAAGGGTTATGCTTAAATGCCATCTGATCTCATATTCCCATCATAGAGGACACTTACAGTATAACAATGACCAGATATTAGCACAAGCATTGGATTGCAAGCATTCACAAGATAGCATTAGCATTCAAACATTAACATTACTGGATTTGCCTATATACAAGAATGGATAAGCTTTCATGCCATCTGATCTCATATTCTCATGAAGGGTGATACTGGAATGACATCTGATGTCTTATTCTCATCATAGAGGACACTTACAGTATAACAATGAGCAGATATTTGCATAAGAATTAGATCGCTACCATTAGCAAGTTAGCATTAGCATTCAAACATTAACATTACTGTATTTGCCTATATACAAGAAGGGTTAATTAAAAGCCATCTGATCTCATATTCTCATGAAGGGTTAAGCTTTAATGCCATCTGATCTCATATTCCCATCATAGAGGACACTTACAGTATAACAATGACCAGATATTAGCACTAGCATTAGATCGTCAGCATTTGCAAATTAGCATTAGCATTCAAACATTAACATTACTTTATTTGAATATATACAAGAAACGTTAAGCTTTTAATGCCATCTGATCTCATATTCTCATCATAGAGTACACTTACAGTATGAAAATGAGCAGATATTAGCACTAGCATTAGATCGCTAGCATTAGCAAGTTAGCATTAGCATTCAGACATTAACATTACTGTATTTACCTATATACAAGAATGGATAAGCTTTAATGCCATCTGATCTCATATTCTCATGAAGAGTTATGTTTAAATGCCATCTGATCTCTTATTCTCATCATATAGGACACTTACAGTTTAACAATGACCAGATATTAGCACTAGCATTAGATCGCTAGCATTAGCAAGTTAGCATTAGGATTCAAACATTAACATTACTGTATTTGAATATATAGAAGTTGGGTTAATCTTTATTGCCATTTGATCTCATATTCTCATCATAGAGTACACGTACAGTATAACAATGAGCAGATATTAGCACTAGCATTATATCGCTAGCATTAGCAAGTTAGCATTAGCATTCAAACACTAACATTACTGTATTTGCCTATATACAAGAAGGGTTAATTAAAAGCCATCTGATCTCATATTCTCATGAAGGGTTAAGCTTAAATGCCATCTGATCACATATTCCAATCAGAGAGGACACTTACAGTATAACATTGAGCAGATATTAGCACTAGCATTAGATCGCTAGCATTAGCAAGTTAGCATTAGCATTCAAACATTAACATTACTGTATTTGCCTATATACAAGAATGGATAAGCTTTAATGCCATCTGATCTCATATTCTCATGCAGGGTTTTGCTTAAATGGCATCTGATGTCTTATTCTCATAATCGAGGACACTTACAGTATAAAAATGAGCAGATATTAGCACGAGCATTATATCGCTACAATTAGCAGGTTAGCATTAGCATTCAAACATTAACATTACTGTATTTGCCTATATACAAGAAGGGTTAATTAAAAGCCATCTGATCTCATATTCTGATGAAGGGTTTTGCTTAAATGCCATCTGATCTCTTATTCTAATCATAAAGGACACTTTCAGGATAACAATGACCAGATATTAGCACTAGCATTAGATCGCTAGCATTAGCAGGTTAGCATTAGCAATCAAACATTAACATTACTGTTTTTGAATATATACAAGAAGGGTTAATTAAATGAAATCTGATCTCATATTCTCATAAAGGGTTATGCTTAAATGCCATCTGATCTCATATTCCCATCATAGAGGACACTTACAGTATAGCAATGACCAGATATTAGCAATAGCATTAGATTGCTAGAATTAGCAAGTTAGCATTAGCATTCAAACATTAACATTACTGGATTTGCCTATATACAAGAATAGATAAGCTTTAATGCCATCTGATCTCATATTCTCATGCAGGGTTATGCTTAAATGCCATCTGATGTCTTATTCTCATCATAGAGGACACTTACAGTATAACAATGAACAGATATTAGCACTAGCATTAGATCGCTAGCATTAGCAAGTTAGCATTAGCATTCAAACATTGACATTACTGTATTTGCCTATATACAAGAAAGGTTAATTAAAAGCCATCTGATCTCATATTCTCATGAAGGGTTATGCTTAAATGCCATCTGATATCTTATTCTCATCATAAAGTACACTAACAGTATAACAATGAGCAGATATTAGCAATTGCATTAGATCGCTAGCATTAGCAAGTTAGCATTAGCATTCAAACATTACCAATACTGTATTTGCCTATATACAAGAAGGGTTAATTAAAAGCCATCTGATCTCATATTCTCATGAAGGGTTAAGCTTTAATGCCATCTGATCTCTTATTCTCATCATAAAGGACACCTACAGTATAACAATGACCAGATATTAGCACTAGCATTAGATCGCTAGCATTAGCAAATTAGCATTAGCATTCAAACATTAACATTACTTTATATGAATATATACAAGAAGGGTTAATTAAAAGCCATCTGATCTCATATTCTGATGAAGGGTTATGCTTAAATGCAATCTGATCTCTTATTCTCATCATAGAGGACACTTACAGTATAACAATGAACAGATATTAGCACTAGCATTAGATCGCTAGCATTAGCAAGTTAGCATTAGCATTCAAACATTAACATTACTGTATTTGCCTATATACAAGAAAGGTTAATTAAAAGCCATCTGATCTCATATTCTCATGAAGGGTTATGCTTAAATGCCATCTGATATCTTATTCTCATCATAAAGTACACTAACAGTATAACAATGAGCAGATATTAGCACTTGCATTAGATCGCTAGCATTTTGCAAGTTAGCATTAGCATTCAGACATTAACATTACTGTATTTGCCTATATACAAGAATGGATAAGATGAAATGCCATCTGATCTCATATTCTCATGAAGAGTTATTTTTAAATGCCATCTGATCTCTTATTCTCATCATAGAGGACACTTACAGTTTAACAATGAGCAGATATTAGCACTAGCATTATATCGCTAGCATTAGCATGTTAGCATTAGCATTCATAAACATTACTGTATTTGCCTTTTTACAACAATGGATAAGCATAAATGCCATCTGATCTCATATTCTCTTGCAGGGTTATGCTAAAATGCCATCTGATGTCTTATTCTCATCATAGATTAAACTTACAGTATAACAATTAGCAGATATTAGCACAAGCATTAGATCTTTAGCATTAACAAGTTAGCATTAGCATTCAAACATTAACATTACTGTATTTGCCTATATACAAGAAGGGTTAATTAAAAGCCATCTGATCTCATATTCTCATGAAGGGTTAAGCTTAAATGCCAACTGATCACATATTCCCATCAGAGAGGACACTTACAGTATAACATTGAGCTGATATTAGCACTAGCATTAGATCGCTAGCATTAGCAAATTAGCATTAGCATTCAAACATTAAGATTACTTTATTTGAATATATACAAGAATGGTTAAGCTTTATTGCCATCTGATCTCATATTCTCATCATAGAGTACACTTACAGTATGACAATGAGCAGATATTAGCACTAGCATTAGATCGCTAACATTAGCAAGTTAGCATTATAATTCAAACATTAACATTACTGTATTTGAATATAGAGAAGTTGGGTTAATCTTTATTGCCATTTGATCTCATATTCTCATGATAGAGGACACGTAGAGTATAACAATGACCAGATATTAGCACTAGCATTAGATCGCTAGCATTAGCAAATTAGCATTAGTATTCAAACATTAACATTACTCTATATGAATATATACAAGAAGGGTTAAGCTTTATTGCCATCTGATCTCATATTCTAATCATAGAGTACACTTACAGTATAACAATGAACAGATATTAGCACTAGCATGAAATCGCTAGCATTAGAAAGTTAGCATTAGCATTCAAACATTAACAATAATGTATTTCCCTATAAACAAGAAGGGTTAATTAAAATCCATCTGATCTCATATTCTCATGCAGGGTTATGCTTAAATGCCATCTGATGTCTTATTCTCATCAAAGAGGACACTTACAGTATAACAATGAACAGATATTAGCACTCGCATTAGATCGCTAGCATTAGCAAGTTAGCATTAGCGTTCAAACATTAACATTACTGTATTTGCCAATAAACAAGTAGGGTTAATTAAAAGCCATCTGATCTCATTTTCTGATGCAGGGTTATGCTTAAATGCAATCTGATCTTTTATTCTCATCATAAAGAACACTTTCAGTATAACAATGACCAGATATTAGCACTAGCATTAGATCGCTAGCATTAGCAAGTTAGCATTAGCATTCAAACATTAACATGACTTTATTTGCCTATATACAACAATGGATAAGCATAAATGCCATCTGATCTCATATTCTCATGCAGGGTTATGCTTAAATGCCATCTGATGTCTTATTCTCATCATAGAGGACACTTACAGTATAACAATGAACAGATATTAGCACTAGCATTAGACCGCTAGCATTAGCAAGTTAGCATTAGCATTCAAACATTAACATTACTGTATTTGAATATATAGAAGTTGGGTTAATTTTTATTGTCATTTGATCTCATATTCTAATCATAGAGTATACGTACAGTATAACAATGACCAGATATTAGCACTAGCATTATATCGCTAGCATTAGCAAGTGAGCATTAGCATTCAAACATTAACATTACTGGACTTGCCTATATAAAAGAATGGATAAGCTTTAATGCCATCTGATCTCATATTCTCATGCAGGGAAATGCTTAAATGCCATGTGATGTCTTATTCTCATCATAGAGGACACTTACAGTATTAAAATGAGCAGATATTAGCACTAGCATTATATCGCTACCATTAGCAGATTAGCATTAGCATTCAAACATTAACATTACTGTATTTGCCTATATACAACAATGGATAAGCATAAATGCCATCTGATCTCAGATTCTCATTCAGTGTTATGCTTAAATGCCATCTGATGTCTTATTCTCATCAAAGAGGACACTTACAGTATAACAATGAACAGATATTAGCACTAGCATTAAATCGCTAGCATTAGCAAGTTAGCATTAGCATTCAAACATTAACATTACTGTATTTGCGTATATACAAGAGGGGTTAATTAAAAGCCATCTGATCTTATATTCTCATGAAGGGGAATGCTTGAATGCCATCTGATCTCTTATTCCCATCATAAAGGACACTTTCAGTTTAACAATGACCAGATATTAGCACTAGCATTAGATCGCTAGCATTAGCAAGTTAGAATTAGCAATAAAAAATTAACATGAGTGTATTTGAATATATACAAGAAATGTTAATTAAATGACATCTGATCTCATATTCTCATAAAGGGTTATGCTTAAATGGCATCTGATCTCATATTCCCATCATAGAGGACACTTACAGTATAACAATGACCAGATATTAGCACTAGCATTAGATTGCTATCATTCACAAGTTAGCATTAGCATTCAAACATTAACATTACTGGATTTGCCTATATACAAGAATGGATAAGCTTTAATGCCATCTGATCTCATATTCTCATGAAGGGTTATACTTAAATGACATCTGATGTCTTATTCTCATCATAGAGGACACTTACAGTATGACAATGAGCAGATATTTGCACAAGCATTAGATCGCTAGCATTCGCAAGTTAGCATTAGCATTCAAACATTAACATTACTGTATTTGCCTATATACAAGAAGCGTTAATTAAAAGCCATCTGATCTCATATTCTCAAGAAGGGTTATGCTTTAATGCCATATGATCACATATTCCCATCAGAGAGGACACTTACAGTATAACATTGAGCAGATATTAGCACTAGCATTAGATCGCTAGCATTAGCAAGTTAGCATTAGCATTCAAACATTAACATTACTGTATTTGCCTATATTCAACAATGGATAAGCATAAATGCCATCTGATCTCATATTCTTATGCAGGGTTATGCTTAAATGCCAACTGATGTCTTATTCTCATCATAGAGGACACTTACAGTATAACAATGAACAGATATTAGCACTAGCATTAGATCGCTAGCATTAGCAAGTTAGCATTAGCATTCAAACATTAACATTACTGTATTTGCCTATATACAAGAAAGGTTAATTAAAAGCCATCTGATCTCCGATTCTCATGAAGGGTTATGCTTAAATGCCATCTGATATCTTATTCTCATCATAAAGTACACTTACAGAATAACAATGAGCAGATATTAGCACTTGCATTAGATCGCTAGCATTAGCAAGTTAGCATTAGCATTCAGACATTAACATTACTGTATTTGCCTATATACAAGAATGGTTAAGATGAAATGCCATCTGATCTCATATTCTCATGAAGAGTTATTTTTAAATGCCATCTGATGTCTTATTCTCATCATAGAGGACACTTACAGTTTAAAAATGAGCAGATATTAGCACTAGCATTATATCGCTAGCATTAGCATGTTAGCATTAGCATTCATAAACATTACTGTATTTGCCTTTTTACAACAATGGATAAGCATAAATGAAATCTGATCTCATATTCTCATGAAGGGTTATGCTTAAATGCCATCTGATGTCTTATTCTCATCATAGATTAAACTTACAGTATAACAATTAGCAGATATTAGCACAAGCATTAGATCTTTAGCATTAACAAGTTAGCATTAGCATTCAAACATTAACATTACTGTATTTGCCTATATACAAGAAGGGTTAATTAAAAGCCATCTGATCTCATATTCTCATGAAGGGTTAAGCTTAAATGCCAACTGATCACATATTCCCATCAGAGAGGACACTTACAGTATAACATTGAGCTGATATTAGCACTAGCATTAGATCGCTAGCATTAGCAAATTAGCATTAGCAATCAAACATTAACATTACTTTTTTTGAATATATACAAGAATGGTTAAGCTTTATTGCCGTCTGATCTCATATTCTCATCATAGAGTACACTTACAGTATGACAATGAGCAGATATTAGCACTAGCATTAGATCGCTAGCATTAGCAAGTTAGCATTAGCATTCAGACATTAACATCACTGTATTTGCCTCTATACAAGAATGGATAAGATTAAATGACATCTGATCTCATATTCTCATGAAGAGTTATTTTTAAATGCCATCTGATCCCTTATTCTCATCATAGAGGACACTTACAGTTTAACAATGACCATATATTAGCACTAGCATTAGAGAGCTAGCATTAGCAAGTTAGCATTAGCATTCAAACATTAACATGACTGTATTTGAATATATAGAAGTTGGGTTAATCTTTATTGCCATTTGATCTCATATTCTCATCATAGAGTATACGTACAGTATAACAATGACCAGATATTAGCACTCGCATTATATCGCTAGCATTAGCAAGTGAGCATAAGCATTCAAACATTAACATTACTGGATTTGCCTATATACAAGAATGGATAAGCTTTAATGCCATCAGATCTCATATTTTCATGAAGGGTTATGCTTAAATGCCATCTGATGTCTTATTCTCATCATAGATTAAACTTACAGTCTAACAATTAGCAGATATTAGCACAAGCATTAGATCTTTAGCATTAGCAAGTTAGCATTAATATTCAAACAATAACATTACTGTATTTGCCTATATACAAGAAGGGTTAATTAAAAGCCATCTGATCTCATATTCTCATGAAGGGTTAAGCTTACATGCCATCTGATCTCATATTCTCATCATAGAGTACACTTACAGTATGACAATGAGCAGATATTAGCACTAGCATTAGATCGCTAGCATTAGCAAGTTAGCATTAGCATTCAGACATTAACATTACTGTATTTGCCTATATACAAGAATGGATAAGATTAAATGGCATCTGATCTCATATTCTCATGAAGAGTTATGTTTAAATGCCATCTGATCTCTTATTCTCATCATAGAGGACACTTACATTTTAAGAATGACCAGATATTAGCACTAGCATTAGATCGCTAGCATTAGCAAGTTAGCATTAGCATTCAAACATTAACATTACTGTATTTGAATATATAGAAGGGTGGGTTAATTTTATTGCCATTTGATCTCATATTCTCATCATAGAGTACACGTACAGTATAACAATGACCAGATATTAGCACTAGCATTATATCGCTAGCATTAGCAAGTTAGCATTAGCATTCAAACATTAACATTACTGGATTTGCCTATATACAAGAATGGATAAGCTTTAATGCCATCTAATCTCATATTCTCATGAAGGGTTATACTTAAATGAAATCTGATGTCTTATTCTCATCATAGAGGACACTTACAGTATGACAATGAGCAGATATTTGCACAAGCATTAGATCGCTAGCATTCGCAAGTTAGCATTAGCATTCAAACATTAACATTACTGTATTTGCCAATATACAAGAAGG
>CM056197.1:11796285-11831260 GCA_029692085.1 Gymnothorax javanicus
GGCATTTAAGCATTACCCTGCATGAGAATATGAGATCAGATGGCATTTAATTATCCATTGTTGTAAAAGGCAAATACAGTAATGTTTTATGAATGCTAATGCTAACATGCTAATGCTAGCGATATAATGCTAGTGCTAATATCTGCTCATTGTTAAACTGTAAGTGTCCTCTATGATGAGAATAAGAGATCAGATGGCATTTAAAATAACTCTTCATGAGAATATGAGATCAGATGGCATTTTATCTTATCCATTCTTGTATATAGCAAATACAGTAATGTTAATGTCTGAATGCTAATGCTAACTTGCTAATGCTAGCGATCTAATGCTAGTGCTAATATCTGGTCAATGTTCTACTGTAAATGTCCTCTCTGATGAGAATATGTGATCATATGGCATTTAAGCATAACCCTTCATCAGAATATGAGATCAGATGGCTTTTAATTAACCCTTCTTGTATATATTCATATAAAGTAATGTTAATGTTTGAATGCTAATGCTAATTTGCTAATGCTAGCGATCTAATGCTAGTGCTAATATCTGGTCATTGTTATACTGTAGGTGTCCTTTATGATGAGAATAAGAGATCAGATGGCATTTAAGCATAACCATTCATGAGAATATGAGATCAGAAGGCTTTTAATTAACCCTTCTTGTATATAGGCAAATACAGTATTGTTAATGTTTGAATGCTAATGCTAACTTGCTAATGCTAGCGATTTAATGCTAGTGCTAATATCTGTTCATTGTTATACTGTAAGTGTCCTCTATGATGAGAATAAGACATCAGATGGCATTTAAGCATAACCCTTCATGAGAATATGAAATCAGATGGCATTTATGCTTATCCATTGTTGTATAAAGGCAAATACAGTAATGTTAATGTTTGAATGCTAATGCTAACCTGCTAATGGTAGCGATATAATGCTAGTGCTAATATCTGCTCATTCTAATACTGTAAGTGTCCTCTATGATGAGAATAAGACATCAGATGGCAATTAAGCATAACCCTGCATGAGAATATGAGATCAGATGGCATTAAAGCTTATCCATTCTTGTATATAGGCAAATACAGTAATGTTAATGTTTGAATGCTAATGCTAACATGCTAATGCTAGCGATATAATGCTAGTGCTAATATCTGCTCATTGTTAAACTGTAAGTGTCCTCTATGATGAGAATAAGAGATCAGATGGCATTTAAAAATAAATGATATGAATCCATTTCATCTTATCCATTCTTGTATATTAAAATACAGTAATGTTAATGTCTGAATGCTAATGCTAACTTGCTAATGCTAGCGATCTAATGCAAGTGCTAATATCTGCTCATTGTTATACTGTAAGTGTACTTTATGATGAAATAAGATATCAGATGGCATTTAAGCATAACCCTTCATGAGAATATGAGATCAGATGGCATTTAATTAACCCTTCTTGTATATAGGCAAATACAGTAATGTTAATGTTTGAATGCTAATGCTAACTTGCTAATGCTAGCGATCTAATGCTAGTGCTAATATCTGTTCATTGTTATACTGTAAGTGTCCTCTATGATGAGAATAAGACATCAGATAGCATTTAAGCATAACCCTGCATGAGAATATGAGATCAGATGGCATTTATACTTAACCATTGTTGAGAATATATAAATGGCAAATACAGTAATGTTCATGTTTGAATGCTAATGCTAACTTGCTAATGCTAGCGATCTAATGCTAGTGCTAATATCTGCTCATTGTTATACTGTAAGTGTCCTCTCTGATGAGGATATGAGATCAGATGGCATTTAAGCATAACCCTTCTTGAGAATATGAGATCAGATGTCTTTTAATTAACCCTTCTTGTATATAGGCAAATACAGTAATGTTAATGTTTGAATGCTAATGCTAACTTGCGAATGCTAGCAATCTAATGCTTGTGCAAATATCTGCTCATTGTCATACTGTTAGTGTCCTCTATGATGAGAATAAGACATCAGATGTCATTTAAAGTATAACCCTTCATGAGAATATGAGATCAGATGGCATTAAAACTTATCCATTCTTGAATATAGGCAAATCCAGTAATGTTAATGTTTGAATGCTAATGCTAACTTGCTAATGCTAGCGATCTAATGCTAGTGCTAATATCTGGTCATTGTTATACTGTAAGTTTCCTCTATGATGAGAATAAGAGATCAGATTGCATTTAAGCATATCCCTTCATCAGAATATGAGATCAGATGGCTTTTAATTAACCCTTCTTGTATATATTCATATAAAGTAATGTTAATGTTTGAATGCTAATGCTAATTTGCTAATGCTAGCGATCTAATGCTAGTGCTAATATCTGGTCATTGTTATACTGTAAGTGTCCTTTATGATGAGAATAAGAGATCAGATGGCATTTAAGCATAACCATTCATGAGAATATGAGATCAGAAGGCTTTTAATTAACCCTTCTTGTATATATTCAAATACAGTAATGTTAATGTTTGAATGCTAATGCTAACTTGCTAATGCTAGCGATTTAATGCTAGTGCTAATATCTGTTCATTGTTATACTGTAAGTGTCCTCTCTGATGAGAATATGACATCATATGGCATTTAAGCATAACCCTTCTTGAGAATATGAGATCAGATGGCTTTTAATTAACCCTTCTTGTATATAGGCAAATACAGTAATGTTAATGTTTGAATGCTAATGCTAACTTGCGAATGCTAGCGATCTAATGCTTGTGCATATATCTGCTCATTGTCATACTGTAAGTGTCCTCTATGATGAGAATAAGACATCAGATGGCATTTAAGCATAACCCTTCATGAGAATATGAGATCAGATGGCATTAAAAGCTTATCCATTCTTGTATATAGGCAAATACAGTAATGTTAATGTTTGAATGCTAATGCTAACTTGCTAATGCTAGCGATCTAATGCTAGTGCTAATATCTGGTCATTGTTATACTGTAAGTGTCCTCTATGATGAGAATAAGAGATCAGATTGCATTTCAGCATAACCCTTCATCAGAATATGAGATCAGATGGCTTTTAATTAACCCTTCTTGTATATATTCATATAAAGTAATGTTAATGTTTGAATGCTAATGCTAATTTGCTAATGCTAGCGATCTAATGCTAGTGCTAATATCTGGTCATTGTTATACTGTAGGTGTCCTTTATGATGAGAATAAGAGATCAGATGGCATTTAAGCATAACCATTCATGAGAATATGAGATCAGATGGCTTTTAATTAACCCTTCTTGTATATAGGCAAATACAGTATTGTTAATGTTTGAATGCTAATGCTAACTTGCTAATGCTAGCGATCTAATGCTAGTGCTAATATCTGTTCATTGTTATACTGTAAGTGTCCTCTATGATGAGAATAAGACATCAGATGGCATTTAAGCATAACCCTTCCTGAGAATATGAGATCAGATGGCATTTATGCTTATCCATTGTTGTATAAAGGCAAATACAGTAATGTTAATGTTTGAATGCTAATGCTAACCTGCTAATGGTAGCGATATAATGCTATTGCTAATATCTGCTCATTCTAATACTGTAAGTGTCCTCTCTGATGGGAATATGTGATCAGATGGCATTAAAGCTTAACCCTTCATGAGAATATGAGATCAGATGGCTTTTAATTAACCCTTCTTGTATATAGGCAAATACAGTAATGTTAATGTTTGAATGCTAATGCTAACTTGCTAATGGTAAAGATCTAATGCTTGTGCTAATATCTACTAATTGTTATACTGTAAGTTTAATCTATGATGAGAATAAGACATCAGATGGCATTAAAGCATAACCCTTCATGAAAATATGAGATCAGATGGCATTAAAACTTATCCATTCTTGTATATAGGCAAATCCAGTAATGTTAATGTTTGAATGCTAATGCTCACTTGCTAATGCTAGCGATATAATGCTAGTGCTAATATCTGGTCATTGTTATACTGTACGTATACTCTATGATGAGAATATGAGATCAAATGGCAATAAAGATTAACCCAACTTCTATATATTCAAATACAGTAATGTTAATGTTTGAATGCTAATGTTAACTTGCGAATGCTAGCGATCTAATGCTAGTGCTAATATCTGGTCATTGTTAAACTGTAAGTGTCCTATGATGATGAGAATAAGGGATCAGATGGCATTTAAAAATAACTTTCATGAGAATATGAGATCAGATGTCATTTAATCTTATCCATTCTTGTATATAGGCAAATACAGTAATGTTAATGTCTGAATGCTAATGCTAACTTGCTAATGCTAGCGATCTAATGCTAGTGCTAATATCTGCTCATTGTCATACTGTTAGTGTACTCTATGATGAGAATATGAGATCAGATGGCAATAAAGCTTAACCATTCTTGTATATATTCAAATAAAGTAATGTTAATGTTTGAATGCTAATGCTAATTTGCTAATGCTAGCGATCTAATGCTAGTGCTAATATCAGCTCAATATTATACTGTAAGTGTCCTCTCTGATGGGAATATGTGATCAGTTGGCATTTAAGCTTAACCCTTCATGAGAATATGAGATCAGATGGCTTTTAATTAACCCTTCTTGTATATAGGCAAATACAGTGATGTTAATGTTTGAATGCTAATGCTAACTTGTTAATGCTAAAGATCTAATGCTTGTGCTAATATCTGCTAATTGTTATACTGTATGTTTAATCTATGATGAGAATAAGACATCAGATGGCATTTAAGCATAACCCTGCATGAGAATATGAGATCAGATGGCATTTATGCTTATCCATTGTTGTAAAAAGGCAAATACAGTAATGTTTATGAATGCTAATGCTAACATGCTAATGCTAGCGATATAATGCTAGTGCTAATATCTGCTCATTGTTAAACTGTAAGTGTCCTCTATGATGAGAATAAGAGATCAGATGGCATTTAAAAATAACTCTTCATGAGAATATGAGATCAGATGGCATTTTATCTTATCCATTCTTGTATATAGGCAAATACAGTAATGTTAATGTCTGAATGCTAATGCTAACTTGCTAATGCTAGCGATCTAATGCTAGTGCTAATATCTGCTCAATGTTCTACTGTAAATGTCCTCTCTGATGGGAATATGTGATCATATGGCATTTAAGCATAACCCTTCATCAGAATATGAGATCAGATGGCTTTTAATTAACCCTTCTTGTATATATTCATATAAAGTAATGTTAATGTTTGAATGCTAATGCTAATTTGCTAATGCTAGCGATCTAATGCTAGTGCTAATATCTGGTCATTGTTATACTGTAGGTGTCCTTTATGATGAGAATAAGAGATCAGATGGCATTTAAGCATAACCATTCATGAGAATATGAGATCAGAAGGCTTTTAATTAACCCTTCTTGTATATAGGCAAATACAGTATTGTTAATGTTTGAATGCTAATGCTAACTTGCTAATGCTAGCGATCTAATGCTAGTGCTAATATCTGTTCATTGTTATACTGTAAGTGTCCTCTATGATGAGAATAAGACATCAGATGGCATTTAAGCATAACCCTTCATGAGAATATGAAATCAGATGGCATTTATGCTTATCCATTGTTGTATAAAGGCAAATACAGTAATGTTAATGTTTGAATGCTAATGCTAACCTGCTAATGGTAGCGATATAATGCTAGTGCTAATATCTGCTCATTCTAATACTGTAAGTGTCCTCTACGATCAGAATAAGACATCAGATGGCAATTAAGCATAACCCTGCATGAGAATATGAGATCAGATGGCATTAAAGCTTATCCATTCTTGTATATAGGCAAATACAGTAATGTTAATGTTTGAATGCTAATGCTAACATGCTAATGCTAGCGATATAATGCTAGTGCTAATATCTGCTCATTGTTAAACTGTAAGTGTCCTCTATGATGAGAATAAGAGATCAGATGGCATTTAAAAATAACTCTTCATGAGAATATGAGATCAGATGGCATTTCATCTTATCCATTCTTGTATATAGGCAAATACAGTAATGTTAATGTCTGAATGCTAATGCTAACTTGCTAATGCTAGCGATCTAATGCAAGTGCTAATATCTGCTCATTGTTATACTGTTAGTGTACTTTATGATAAAATAAGATATCAGATGGCATTTAAGCATAACCCTTCATGAGAATATGAGATCAGATGGCTTTTAATTAACCCTTCTTGTATATAGGCAAATACAGTAATGTCAATGTTTGAATGCTAATGCTAACTTGCTAATGCTAGCGATCTAATGCTAGTGCTAATATCTGTTCATTGTTATACTGTAAGTGTCCTCTATGATGAGAATAAGACATCAGATAGCATTTAAGCATAACCCTGCATGAGAATATGAGATCAGATGGCATTTATGCTTATCCATTGTTGTATATAGGCAAATACAGTAATGTTCATGTTTGAATGCTAATGCTAACTTGCTAATGCTAGCGATCTAATGCTAGTGCTAATATCTGCTCAATGTTATACTGTAAGTGTCCTCTCTGATGGGGATATGTGATCATATGGCATTTAAGCATAACCCTTCTTGAGAATATGAGATCAGATGTCTTTTAATTAACCCTTCTTGTATATAGGCAAATACAGTAATGTTAATGTTTGAATGCTAATGCTAACTTGCGAATGCTAGCAATCTAATGCTTGTGCAAATATCTGCTCATTGTCATACTGTTAGTGTCCTCTATGATGAGAATAAGACATCAGATGTCATTTAAGTATAACCCTTCATGAGAATATGAGATCAGATGGCATTAAAGCTTATCCATTCTTGAATATAGGCAAATCCAGTAATGTTAATGTTTGAATGCTAATGCTAACTTGCTAATGCTAGCGATCTAATGCTAGTGCTAATATCTGGTCATTGTTATACTGTAAGTTTCCTCTATGATGAGAATAAGAGATCAGATTGCATTTAAGCATATCCCTTCATCAGAATATGAGATCAGATGGCTTTTAATTAACCCTTCTTGTATATATTCATATAAAGTAATGTTAATGTTTGAATGCTAATGCTAATTTGCTAATGCTAGCGATCTAATGCTAGTGCTAATATCTGGTCATTGTTATACTGTAGGTGTCCTTTATGATGAGAATAAGAGATCAGATGGCATTTAAGCATAACCATTCATGAGAATATGAGATCAGAAGGCTTTTAATTAACCCTTCTTGTATATAGGCAAATACAGTATTGTTAATGTTTGAATGCTAATGCTAACTTGCTAATGCTAGCGATTTAATGCTAGTGCTAATATCTGTTCATTGTTATACTGTAAGTGTCCTCTATGATGAGAATAAGACATCAGATGGCATTTAAGCATAACCCTTCATGAGAATATGAGATCAGATGGCATTTATGCATATCCATTGTTGTATAAAGGCAAATACAGTAATGTTAATGTTTGAATGCTAATGCTAACCTGCTAATGGTAGCGATATAATGCTAGTGCTAATATCTGCTCATTCTAATACTGTAAGTGTCCTCTATGATGAGAATAAGACATCAGATGGCAATTAAGCATAACCCTGCAGGAGAATATGAGATCAGATGGCATTAAAGCTTATCCATTCTTGTATATAGGCAAATACAGTCATGTAAATGTTTGAATGCTAATGCTAACTTGCTAATGCTAGCGATCTAATGCTATTGCTAATATCAGCTCAATGTTATACTGTAAGTGTCCTCTCTGATGAGAATATGAGATCAAATGGCAATAAAGATTAACCTTCAAGAATATATATATTAAAATAGGGTAATGTTAATGTTTGAATGCTAATGCTAAGTTGCTAATGCTAGCGATCTAATGCAAGTGCTAATATCTGGTCATTGTTATACTGTAAGGTTAATCTATGATGAGAATAATACATCAGATGGCATTTAAGCATAACCCTTCATGAAAATATGAGATCAGATGGCATTAAAGCTTATCGATTCTTGTATATAGGCAAATCCAGTAATGTTAATGTTTGAATGGTAATGCTAACTTGCTAATGCTAGCGATCTAATGCTAGTGCTAATATCTGCTCATTGTCATACTGTAAGTGTACTCTATGATGAGAATATGAGATCAGATGGCAATAAAGCTTAACCCTTCTTGTATATCTTCAAATAAAGTAATGTTAATGTTTGAATGCTAATGCTAATTTGCTAATGCTAGCGATCTAATGCTATTGCTAATATCAGCTCAATGTTATACTGTAAGTGTCCTCTCTGATGAGAATATGAGATCAAATGGCAATAAAGATTAACCCAACTTCTATATATTAAAATAGGGTAATGTTAATGTTTGAATGCTAATGCTAAGTTGCTAATGCTAGTGATCTAATGCAAGTGCTAATATCTGGTCATTGTTAAACTGTAAGTGTCCTCTATGATGAGAATAAGAGATCAGATGGCATTTAAACATAACTCTTCATGAGAATATGAGATCAGATACCATTGAATCTTATCCATTCTTGTATATAGGCAAATACGTAATGTTAATGTCTGAATGCTAATGCTAACTTGCTAATGCTAGCGATCTAATGCTAGTGCTAATATCTGCTCATTGTCATACTGTAAGTGTACTCTATGATGAGAATATGAGATCAGATGGCATGTAAGCTTAACCCTTCATGAGAATATGAGATCAGATGGCTTTTAATTAACCCTTCTTGTATATAGGCAAATAAAGTAATGTTAATGTTTGAATGCTAATGCTAACTTGCGAATGCTAGCAATCTAATGCTTGTGCAAATATCTGCTCATTGTCATACTGTTAGTGTCCTCTATGATGAGAATAAGACATCAGATGTCATTTAAGTATAACCCTTCATGAGAATATGAGATCAGATGGCATTAAAGCTTATCCATTCTTGTATATAGGCAAATCCAGGAATGTTAATGTTTGAATGCTAATGCTAACTTGCTAATGCTAGCGATCTAATGCTACTGCTAATATCTGCTCATTGTTATACTGAAAGTGTCCTCTATGATGAGAATAAGAGATCAGATTGCATTTCAGCATAACCCTTCATCAGAATATGAGATCAGATGGCTTTTAATTAACCCTTCTTGTATATATTCAAATAAAGTAATGTTAATGTTTGAATGCTAATGCTAATTTTGCTAATGCTAGCGATCTAATGCTAGTGCTAATATCTGGTCATTGTTATACTGGAGGTGTCCTTTATGATGAGAATAAGAGATCAGATGGCATTTAAGCATAACCATTCATGAGAATATGAGATCAGATGGCTTTTAATTAACCCTTCTTGTATATAGGCAAATACAGTAATGTTAATGTTTGAATGCTAATGCTAACTTGCTAATGCTAGCGATCTAATGCTAGTGCTAATATCTGTTCATTGTTATACTGTAAGTGTCCTCTATGATGAGAATAAGACATCAGATGGCATTTAAGCATAACCCTTCCTGAGAATATGAGATCAGATGGCATTTATGCTTATCCATTGTTGTGTATATAGGCAAATACAGTAATGTTAATGTTTGAATGCTAATGCTAACCTTGCTAATGGTAGCGATATAATGCTAGTGCTAATATCTGCTCATTCTAATACTGTAAGTGTCCTCTATGATGAGAATAAGACATCAGATGGCATTTAAGCATAACCCTGCATGAGAATATGAGATCAGATGGCATTAAAGCTTATCCATTCTTGTATATAGGCAAATACAGTAATGCTAATGTTTGAATGCTAATGCTAACTTGCTAATGCTAGCGATCTAATGCTAGTGCTAATATCTGCTCAATGTTATACTGTAAGTGTCCTCTCTGATGAGAATATGTGATCAGATGGCATTAAAAAATAACCCTTCATGAGAATATGAGATCAGATGGCTTTTAATTAACCCTTCTTGTATTTAGGCAAATACAGTAATGTTAATGTTTGAATGCTAATGCTAACTTGCTAATGCTAGCGATCTAATGCTAGTGCTAATATCTGCTCAATGTTATACTGTAAGTGTCCTCTCTGATGGGAATATGTGATCAGATGGCATTTAAGCATAACCCTTCATGAGAATATGAGATCAGATGGCTTTTAATTAACCATTCTTGTATATAGGCAAATACAGTAATGTTAATGTTTGAATGCTAATGCTAACTTGCTAATGCTAAAGATCTAATGCTTGTGCTAATATCTGCTAATTGTTATACTGTAAGTTTAATCTATGATGAGAATAAGACATCAGATGGCATTTAAGCATAACCCTTCATGAAAATATGAGATCAGATGGCATTAAAGCTTATCCATTCTTGTATATAGGCAAATCCAGTAATGTTAATGTTTGAATGCTAATGCTTACTTGCTAATGCTAGCGATATAATGCCAGTGCTAATATCTGGTCATTGTTATACTGTACGTGTACTCTATGATGAGAATATGAGATCAAATGGCAATAAAGATTAACCCAACTTCTATATATTCAAATACAGTAATGGTAATGTTTGAATCCTAATGCTAACTTGCTAATGCTAGCGATCTAATGCTAGTGCTAATATCTGGTCATTGTTAAACTGTAAGTGTCCTCTATGATGAGAATAAGAGATCAGATGGCATTTAAAACATAACTCTTCATGAGAATATGAGATCAAATGGCATTTAATCTTATCCATTCTTGTATATAGGCAAATACAGTAATGTTAATGTTTGAATGCTAATGCTAATTGCTAATGCTACCGATCTAATGCTAGTGCTAATATCTGCTCATTGTCATACTCTAAGTGGCATTCTAACCCTTCATGAGAATATGAGATCAGATGGCAATTTAATTAACCCTTCTTGTATATATTCAAATATAGTAATGTTAATGTTTGAATGCTAATGCTAATTTGCTAATGCTAACGATCTAATGCTAGTGCTAATATCTGGTCATTGTTATACTGTAAGTGTCCTCTATGATGAGAATAAGAGTTCAGATGGCATTTTAAAAAATATCAACCCTTCATGAGAATATGAGATCAGATGGCATTTAATTATCCATTCTTGTATATAGGCAAATACAGTAATGTTAATGTTTGAATGCTAATGCTAACTTGCTAATGCTAGCGATCTAATGCTAGTGCTAATATCTGCTCATTGTTATACTGTAAGTGTCCTAATGATGAGAATAAGACATCAGATGGCATTTAAGCATAACCCTTCATGAGAATATGAGATCAGATGGCATTTAATTATCCATTCTTGTATATATATTCAAATACAGTAATGTTAATGTTTGAATGCTAATGCTAACTTGTTAATGCTAGCAATCTAATGCTAGTGCTAATATCTGGTCATTGTTAAACTGTAAGTGTCCTCTATGATGGGAATAAGAGATCAGATGGCATTTAAGCATTCCCCTTCATGAGAATATGAGATCAGATGGCTTTTAATTAACCCCTCTTGAATATAGGCAAATACAGTAATGTTAATGTTTGAATGCTAATGCTAACTTGCTAATGCTAACGATCTAATGCTTGTGCTAATATCTGTTCATTGTTATACGGTAAGTTTCCTCTATGATGAGAATAAGACATCAGATGGCATTTAAGCATAACACTGAATGAGAATCTGAGATCAGATGGCATTTATGCTTATCCATTGTTGTATATAGGCAAATACAGTAATGTTAATGTTTGAATGCTAATGCTAACCTGCTAATGCTTGCGATATAATGCTACTGCTAATATCAACTCATTTTAATACTGTAAGTGTCCACTATGATGAGAATAAGACATCAGATGGCATTTAAGCATTACCCTGCATGAGAATATGAGAACAAATGGCATTAAAGCTTATCCATTCTTGTATATAGGCAAATACAGTAATGTTAATGTTTGAATGCTAATGCTAACTTGCTAATGCTAGCGATCAAATGCTAGTGCTAATATCTGCTCAATGTTATACTGTAAGTGTCCTCTCTGATGGGAATATGTGATCAGATGGCATTTAAGCATAAACCTTCATGAGAATATGAGATCAGATGTCATTTAATTAACCCTTCTTGTATATAGGCACATACAGTAATGTAAATGTTTGAATGCTAATGCTAACTTGCTAATGCTAGCGATCTAATGCTAGTGCTAATATCTGCTCATTGTTATACTGTAAGTGTCCTCTATAATGAGAATATGACATCAGATGGCATTTAAGCATAACTCTTCATGAGAATATGAGATCAGATGGCATTTAATCTTATCCATTCTTGTATATAGGCAAATACAGTAATGTTAATGTCTGAATGCTAATGCTAACTTGCTAATGCTACAATCTAATGCATTGCTAATATCTTCTCATTGTCATACTGTAAGTGTACTCTATGATGAGAATATGAGATCAGATGGCAATAAAGCTTAACCCTTCTTGAAAATATTCAAATAAAGTAATGTTAATGTTTGAATGCTAATGCTAACTTGCTAATGCTAGCGATCTAATGCTAGTGCTAATATCTGGTCATTGTTATACTGTAAGTGTCCTTTATGATGAGAATAAGAGATCAGATGGCATTTAAGCATAACCCTTCATGAGAATATGACATCAGATGGCTTTTAATTAACCCTTCTTGTATAAATGCAAATACAGTAATGTTAATGTTTGAATGCTAATGCTAACCTGCTAATTCTAGCGATATAATGCTAGTGCTAATATCTGCTTTTTGTAATACTGTAAGTGTCCTCTATGATGAGAATAAGACATCAGATGGCATTTAAGCATAACCCTGCATGAGAATATGAGATCAGATGGCATTAAAGCTTATCTATTCTTGTATATAGGAAAAACCAGTAATGTTAATGTTTGAATGCTAATGCTAACTTGCTAATTCTAGCAATCTAATGCTAGTGCTAATATCTGGTCATTGCTATACTGTAAGTGTCCTCTATGATGGGAATATGAGATCAGATGGCATTTAAGCATAACCCTTTATGAGAATATGAGATCAGATTTCATTTAATTAACCCTTCTTGTATATATTCAAAAACAGTAATGTTAATGTTTGATTGCTAATGCTAACCTGCTAATGCTAGCGATCTAATGCTAGTGCTAATATCTGGTCATTGTTATCCTGAAAGTGTCCTTTATGATTAGAATAAGAGATCAGATGGCATTTAAGCAAAACCCTTCATCAGAATATGAGATCAGATGGCTTTTAATTAACCCTTCTTGTATATAGGCAAATACAGTAATGTTAATGTTTGAATGCTAATGCTAACCTGCTAATTGTAGCGATATAATGCTCGTGCTAATATCTGCTCATTTTTATACTGTAAGTGTCCTCGATTATGAGAATAAGACATCAGATGCCATTTAAGCAAAACCCTGCATGAGAATATGAGATCAGATGGCATTAAAGCTTATCCATTCTTGTATATAGGCAAATACAGTAATGTTAATGTTTGAATGCTAATGCTAACTTGCTAATGCTAGCGATCTAATGCTAGTGCTAATATCTGCTCAATGTTATACTGTAAGTGTCCTCTCTGATTGGAATATGTGATCAGATGGCATTTAAGCATAACCCTTCATGAGAATATGAGATCAGATGGCTTTTAATTAACCCTTCTTGTATATAGGCAAATACAGTAATGTTAATGTTTGAATGCTAATGCTAACTTGCTAATGCTAGCGATATAATGCTAGTGCTAATATCTGCTCATTGTTATACTGTACGTGTACTCTATGATGAGAATATGAGATCAAATGGCAATAAAGATTAACCCAACTTCTATATATTCAAATACAGTAATGTTAATGTTTGAATCCTAATGCTAACTTGCGAATGCTAGCCATCTAATGCTAGTGCTAATATCTGGTCATTGTTAAATTGTAAGTGTCCTATATGATGAGAATAAGAGTTCAGTTGGCATTTTAGCATAACCCTTCATGAGAATATGAGATCAGATGGCATTTAATTTATCCATTCTTGTATATAGGCAAATACAGTAATGTTAATGTTTGAATGCTAATGCTAACTTGCTAATGGTAGCGATCTAATTCTTATGCAAATATCTGCTCATTGTTATACTGTAAGTGTCCTCTATGATGAGAATAAGACATCAGATGTCATTCCAAAGCATCTCCCTTCATGAGAATATGAGATCAGATGGCATTAAAGCTTATCCATTCTTGTATATAGGCAAATCCAGTAATGTTAATGTTTGAATGCTAATGCTAACTTGTGAATGCTAGCAATCTAATGCTAGTGCTAATATCTGGTCATTGTTATACTGTAAGTGTCCTCTATGATGAGAATATGAGATCAGATGGCATTTAAGCATAACCCTTCATGAGAATATGAGATCAGATGTCATTTAATTAACCCTTCTTGTATATATTCAAATACACTAATGTTAATGTTTGAATGCTAATGCTAACTGGTTAATGCTAGCGATCTAATGCTAGTGCTAATATCTGGTCATTGTTAAACTGTAAGTGTCCTTTATGATGAGAATAAGAGATCAGATGGCATTTAAGCATAACCCTTCATGAGAATATGAGATCAGATGGCTTTTAATTAACCCCTCTTGTATATAGGCAAATACAGTAATGTTAATGTTTGAATGCTAATGCTAACTTGCTAATGCTAGCGATCTAATGCTAGTGCTAATATCTGTTCATTGTTATACTGTAAGTGTCCTCTATGATGAGAATAAGACATCAGATGGCATTTAAGCATAACACTGAATGAGAATATGAGATCAGATGGCATTTAATTATCCATTGTTGTATATAGGCAAATACAGTAATGTTAATGTTTGAATGCTAATGCTAACTTGCTAATGCTAGCGATATAATGCTAGTGCTAATATCTGGTCATTGTTATACTGTAAGTGTCCTCTATGATGAGAATATGAGATCAAATGGCATTTAAAACCCTTCATGAGAATATGAGATCAGATGGCATTTAATTTAACCCTACTTGTATATGAATGCTAATGCAAATACAGTCAAATACAGTAATGTTAATGTTTGAATGCTAATGCTAACTTGCTAATGCTAGCGGTCTAATGCTAGTGCTAATATCTGGTCATTGTTAAACTGTAAGTGTCCTCTATGATGAGAATAAGGGATCAGATGGCATTTAAAAATAACCCTTCATGAGAATATGAGATCAGATGGCATTTAATCTTATCCATTCTTGTATATAGGCAAATACAAATAATGTTAATGTTTGAATGCTAATGCTAACTTGCTAATGCTAGCGATCTAATGCTAGTGCTAATATCTGCTCATTGTTATACTGTAAGTGTCCTCTATGATGAGAATAAGAGATCAGATGGCATTTAAAAATAACCCTTCATGAGAATATGAGATCAGATGGCATTTATATTCTTGTATATAGGCAAATACAGTAATGTTAATGTTTGAATGCTAATGCTAACTTGCTAATGCTAGCGATCTAATGCTAGTGCTAATATCTGGTCATTGTTATACTGTAAATAAGTGTCCTCTATGATGAGAATAAGAGATCAGATGGCATTTAAAAATAACCCTTCATGAGAATATGAGATCAGATGGCTTTTAATTATCCATTCTTGTATATAGGCAAATACAGTAATGTTAATGTTTGAATGCTAATGCTAACTTGCTAATGCTAGCGATCTAATGCTAGTGCTAATATCTGGTCATTGTTAAACTGTAAGTGTCCTCTATGATGAGAATAAGACATCAGATGGCATTTAAAATAACTCTTCATGAGAATATGAGATCAGATGTCATTTAATCTTATCCATTCTTGTATATAGGCAAATACAGTAATGTTAATGTCTTGAATGCTAATGCTAACTTGCTAATGCTAGCGATCTAATGCTAGTGCTAATATCTGCTCATTGTTATACTGTAAGTGTCCTCTATGATGAGAATAAGAGATCAGATGGCATTTAAGCATAACCCTTCATGAGAATATGAGATCAGATGGCATTTTATCCATTAACCCTTCTTGTATATATTCAAATACAGTAATGTTAATGTTTGAATGCTAATGCTAACTTGCTAATGCTAGCGATCTAATGCTAGTGCTAATATCTGGTCATTGTTAAACTGTAAGTGTCCTCTATGATGAGAATAAGACATCAGATGGCATTTAAAAATAACCCTTCATGAGAATATGAGATCAGATGGCATTTAATCTTATCCATTCTTGTATATAGGCAAATACAGTAATGTTAATGTTTGAATGCTAATGCTAACTTGCTAATGCTAGCGATCTAATGCTAGTGCTAATATCTGCTCATTGTTATACTGTAAGTGTCCTCTATGATGAGAATAAGAGATCAGATGGCATTTAAGCATAACCCTTCATGAGAATATGAGATCAGATGGCATTTATAATCCATTCTTGTATATAAAGCAAATACAGAATGTTAATGAATGCTAATGCTAACTTAATGCTAGCGATATAATGCTATTGCTAATATCTGCTCATTGTTAAATACTGTAATGTTAATGATGAGAATAAGACTATCAGATGGCATTTAAAATAACCCTTCATGAGAATATGAGATCAGATGGCATTTAATCCATTCTTGTATATAGGCAAATACAGTAATGTTTATGTCTGAATGCTTTGAATGCTAGCGATAATGCTAATATCTGCTAAGACATAATGCTTTAAAAATAACCCTTCATGAGAATATGAGATCATGGCTTTCATGCTTCTCCATTGTTAATACTCAGTAATGTGTCCTGCTAATGCTAACTGATGAGAATAAATATCAGATGGCATTTAAAATAACCCTTCATTCATGAGAATATGAGATCAGATGGCATTTCATCTTATCCATTCTTGTATATAGGCAAATACAGTAATGTTAATGTTTGAATGCTAATGCTAACTTGCTAATGCTAGCGATCTAATGCAAGTGCTAATATCTGCTCATTGTTATACTGTAAGTGTCCTTTATGATGAGAATAAGATATCAGATGGCATTTAAGCATAACCCTTCATGAGAATATGAGATCAGATGGCTTTTAATTAACCCATCTTGTATATAGGCAAATACAGTAATGTTAATGTTTGAATGCTAATGCTAACTTGCTAATGCTAGCGATCTAATGCTAGTGCTAATATCTGTTAATTGTTATACTGTAAGTGTCCTCTATGATGAGAATAAGACATCAGATGGCATTTAAGCATAACCCTTCATGAGAATATGAGATCAGATGGCATTTATGCTTATCCATTGTTGTATATAGGCAAATACAGTAATGTTAATGTTTGAATGCTAATGCTAACTTGCTAATGCTAGCGATCTAATGCTAGTGCTAATATCTGCTCAATGTTATACTGTAAGTGTCCTCTATGATGAGAATATGAGATCATATGGCATTAAAGCATAACCCTTCTTGAGAATATGAGATCAGATGGCTTTTAATTAACCCTTCTTGTATATAGGCAAATACAGTAATGTTAATGTTTGAATGCTAATGCTAACTTGCTAATGCTAGCGATCTAATGCTTGTGCAAATATCTGCTCATTGTCATACTGTAAGTGTCCTCTATGATGAGAATAAGACATCAGATGTCATTTAAGTATAACCCTTCATGAGAATATGAGATCAGATGGCATTAAAACTTATCCATTCTTGTATATAGGCAAATACAGTAATGTTAATGTTTGAATGCTAATGCTAACTTGTGAATGCTAGCAATCTAATGCTAGTGCTAATATCTGGTCATTGTTATACTGTAAGTGTCCTCTATGATGAGAATATGAGATCAGATGGCATTTAAGCATAACCCTTTATGAGAATATGAGATCAGATGTCATTTAATTAACATTTCTTGTATATATTCAAATACAGTAATGTTAATTTTTGAATGCTAATTCTAACTTGCTAATGCTAGCGATCTAATGCTAGTGCTAATATCTGGTCATTGTTAAACTGAAAGTGTCCTTATGATGAGAATAAGAGATCAGATGGCATTTAAGCATTCCCTTCATGAGAATATGAGATCAGATGGCTTTTAATTAACCCTTCTTGTATATACGCAAAATACAGTAATGTTAAATGTTTGAATGCTAATGCTAACTTGCTAATGCTAGCGATTTAATGCTAGTGCTAATATCTGTTCATTGTTATACTGTAAGTGTCTCTATGATGAGAATAAGACATCAGATGGCATTTAAGCATAACACTTCATGAGAATATGAGATCAGATGGCATTTATGCTTATCCATTGTTGTATATAGGCAAATACAGTAATGTTAATGTTTGAATGCTAATGCTAATCTGCTAATGGTAGCGATATAATGCTAGTGCTAATATCTGCTCATTTTATACTGTAAGTGTCCTCTATGATGAGAATAAGACATCAGATGGCATTTAAGCATTTCCTGCATGAGAATATGAGATCAGATGGCATTAAAGCTTATCCATTCTTGTATATAGGCAAATCCAGTAATGTTAATGTTTGAATGCTAATGCTAACTTGCTAATGCTAGCGATCTAATGCTAGTGCTAATATCTGTTCATTGTTATACTGTAAGTGTCCTCTATGATGAGAATAAGACATCAGATGGCATTTAAGCATAACCCTTCATGAGAATATGAGATCAGATGGCATTTATGCTTATCCATTGTTGTATATAGGCAAATAAAGTAATGTTAATGTTTGAATGCTAATGCTAACTTGCTAATGCTAGCGATCTAATGCTAGTGCTAATATCTGGTCATTGTTATACTGTAAGTGTTCTTTATGATGAGAATAAAAGATCAGATGGCATTTAAGCATAACCCTTCATCAGAATATGAGATCAGATGGCTTTTAATTAACCCTTCTTGTATATAGGCAAATACAGTAATGTTAATGTTTGAATGCTAATGCTAACTTGCTAATGCTAGCGATCTAATGCTAGTGCTAATATCTGTTCATTGTTATACTGTAAGTGTCCTCTTTGATGAGAATAAGACATCAGATGGCATTTAAGCATAACCCTGCATGAGAATATGAGATCAGATGGATTTTAATTAACCCTTCTTGTTTATAGGTAAATACATTATTGTTAATGTTTGAATGCTAATGCTAACTTTCTAATGCTAGCGATTTAATGCTAGTGCTAATATCTGTTCATTGTTATACTCTACGTGTCCTCTATCATGAGAATATGAGATCAAATGGCAATAAAGATTAATCCTAGATGGCTTTAATCTATATTCAAATACAAATACAGTAATGTTAATGTTTGAATGCTAATGCTAACTTGCTAATGTTAGCGATCTAATGTTAGTGCTAATATCTGCTCATTGTCATACTGTAAGTGTACTCTATGATGAGAATATGAGATCAGATGGCAATAAATATGAGATCAATGGCATTTAATCTCCCATTCTTGTATATATTCAAATAAAGTAATGTTAATGTTTGAATGCTAATGCTAATTTGCTAATGCTAGCGATCTAATGCTAGTGCTAATATCTGCTCAATGTTATACTGTAAGTGTCCTCTCTGATGGGAATATGTGATCAGTTGGCATTTAAGCATAACCCTTCATGAGAATATGAGATCAGATGGCTTTTAATTAACCCTTCTTGTATATAGGCAAATACAGTAATGTTAATGTTTGAATGCTAATGCTAACTTGTTAATGCTAAAGATCTAATGCTTGTGCTAATATCTGCTAATTGTTATACTGTAAGTGTCCTCTATGATGAGAATAAGACATCAGATGGCATTTAAGCATAACCCTGCAAGAGAATATGAGATCAGATGGCATTTATGCTTATCCATTGTTGTAAAAAGGCAAATACAGTAATGTTTATGAATGCTAATGCTAACATGCTAATGCTAGCGATATAATGCTAGTGCTAATATCTGCTCATTGTTAAACTGTAAGTGTCCTCTATGATGAGAATAAGAGATCAGATGGCATTTAAAAATAACCCTTCATGAGAATATGAGATCAGATGGCATTTCATCTTATCCATTCTTGTATATAGGCAAATACAGTAATGTTAATGTCTGAATGCTAATGCTAACTTGCTAATGCTAGCGATCTAATGCAAGTGCTAATATCTGCTCATTGTTATACTGTTAGTGTACTTTATGATGAGAATAAGATATCAGATGGCATTTAAGCATAACCCTTCATGAGAATATGAGATCAGATGGCTTTTAATTAACCTTTCTTGTATATAGGCAAATACAGTAATGTCAATGTTTGAATGCTAATGCTAACTTGCTAATGCTAGCGATCTAATGCTAGTGCTAATATCTGTTCATTGTTATACTGTAAGTGTCCTCTATGATGAGAATAAGACATCAGATGGCATTTAAGCATAACCCTGCATGAGAATATGAGATCAGATGGCATTTATGCTTATCCATTGTTGTATATAGGCAAATACAGTAATGTTAATGTTTGAATGCTAATGCTAACTTGCTAATGCTAGCGATCTAATGCTAGTGCTAATATCTGCTCAATGTTATACTGTAAGTGTCCTCTCTGATGGGAATATGTGATCATATGGCATTTAAGCATAACCCTTCTTGAGAATATGAGATCAGATGTCTTTTAATTAACCCTTCTTGTATATAGGCAAATACAGTAATGTTAATGTTTGAATGCTAATGCTAACTTGCGAATGCTAGCGATCTAATGCTTGTGCAAATATCTGCTCATTTTCATACTGTAAGTGTCCTCTATGATGAGAATAAGACATCAGATGTCATTTAAGGATAACCCTTCATGAGAATTTGAGATCAGATGGCATTAAAGCTTATCCATTCTTGAATATAGGCAAATCCAGTAATGTTAATGTTTGAATGCTAATGCTAACTTGCTAATGCTAGCGATCTAATGCTAGTGCTAATATCTGGTCATTGTTATACTGTTAGTGTCCTCTATGATGAGAATAAGAGATCAGATTGCATTTAAGCATAACCCTTCATCAGAATATGAGATCAGATGGCTTTTAATTAACCCTTCTTGTATATATTCATATAAAGTAATGTTAATGTTTGAATGCTAATGCTAATTTGCTAATGCTAGCGATCTAATGCTAGTGCTAATATCTGGTCATTGTTATACTGTAGGTGTCCTTTATGATGAGAATAAGAGATCAGATGGCATTAAAGCTTAACCCTTCATGAGAATATGAGATCAGATGGCTTTTAATTAACCCTTCTTGTATATAGGCAAATACAGTATTGTTAATGTTTGAATGCTAATGCTAACTTTGCAAATGCTAGCGATCTAATGCAATTGCTAATATCTGCTCATTGTTATACTGTTAGTGTACTTTATGATGAGAATAAGATATCAGATGGCATTTAAGCATAACCCTTCATGAGAATATGAGATCAGATGGCTTTTAATTAACCTTTCTTGTATATAGGCAAATACAGTAATGTCAATGTTTGAATGCTAATGCTAACTTGCTAATGCTAGCGATCTAATGCTAGTGCT
Source organism: Gymnothorax javanicus (assembly GCA_029692085.1). Lineage (NCBI taxonomy): Eukaryota > Metazoa > Chordata > Actinopteri > Anguilliformes > Muraenidae > Gymnothorax > Gymnothorax javanicus. The sequence continues at coordinate 11,817,667 of CM056197.1, forward strand.
AATATCTGTTCATTGTTATACTGTAAGTGTCCTCTATGATGAGAATAAGACATCAGATGGCATTTAAGCATCACCCTGCATGAGAATATGAGATCAGATGGCATTTATGCTTATCCATTGTTGTATATAGGCAAATCCAGTAATGTTAATGTTTGAATGCTAATGCTAACTTGCTAATGCTAGCGATCTAATGCTAGTGCTAATATCTGCTCAATGTTATACTGTAAATGTCCTCTCTGATGGGAATATGTGATCATATGGCATTTAAGCATAACCCTTCATCAGAATATGAGATCAGATGGCTTTTAATTAACCCTTCTTGTATATATTCATATAAAGTAATGTTAATGTTTGAATGCTAATGCTAATTTGCTAATGCTAGCGATCTAATGCTAGTGCTAATATCTGGTCATTGTTATACTGTAGGTGTCCTTTATGATGAGAATAAGAGATCAGATGGCATTTAAGCATAACCATTCATGAGAATATGAGATCAGAAGGCTTTTAATTAACCCTTCTTGTATATAGGCAAATACAGTATTGTTAATGTTTGAATGCTAATGCTAACTTGCTAATGCTAGCGATCTAATGCTAGTGCTAATATCTGTTCATTGTTATACTGTAAGTGTCCTCTATGATGAGAATAAGACATCAGATGGCATTTAAGCATAACCCTTCATGAGAATATGAGATCAGATGGCATTTATGCTTATCCATTGTTGTATAAAGGCAAATACAGTAATGTTAATGTTTGAATGCAAATGCTAACCTGCTAATGGTAGCGATATAATGCTAGTGCTAATATCTGCTCATTCTAATACTGTAAGTGTCCTCTATGATGAGAATAAGACATCAGATGGCAATTAAGCATAACCCTGCATGAGAATATATGAGATCAGATGGCATTAAAAGCTTATCCATTCTTGTATATAGGCAAATACAGTAATGTTAATGTTTGAATGCTAATGCTAAATTGCTAATGCTTGCGATCTAATGCTAGTGCTAATATCTGGTCATTGTTAAACTGTAAGTGTCCTCTCTGATGAGAATAAGGGATCAGTTTGCATTTAAAAATAACTCTTCATGAGAATATGAGATCAGATGTCATTTAATCTTATCCATTCTTGTATATAGGCAAATACAGTAATGTTAATGTCTGAATGCTAATGCTAACTTGCTAATGCTAGCGATCTAATGCTAGTGCTAATATCTGCTCATTGTCATACTGTAAGTGTACTCTATGATGAGAATATGAGATCAGATGGCAATAAAGCTTAACCATTCTTGTATATATTCAAATAAAGTAATGTTAATGTTTGAATGCTAATGCTAATTTGCTAATGCTAGCGATCTAATGCTATTGCTAATATCAGCTCAATGTTATACTGTAAGTGTCCTCTCTGATGAGAATATGAGATCAAATGGCAATAAAGATTAACCCAACTTCTATATATTAAAATAGGGTAATGTTAATGTTTGAATGCTAATGCTAAGTTGCTAATGCTAGCGATCTAATGCAAGTGCTAATATCTGGTCATTGTTAAACTGTAAGTGTCCTCTATGATGAGAATAAGAGATCAGATGGCATTTAAACATAACTCTTCATGAGAATATGAGATCAGATGCCATTTAATCTTATCCATTTTTGTATATAGGCAAATACGTAATGTTAATGTCTGAATGCTAATGCTAACTTGCTAATGCTAGCGATCTAATGCTAGTGCTAATATCTGCTCATTGTCATACTGTAAGTGTACTCTATGATGAGAATATGAGATCAGATGGCATGAAAGCTTAACCCTTCATGAGAATATGAGATCAGATGGCTTTTAATTAACCCTTCTTGTATATAGGCAAATACAGTAATGTTAATGTTTGAATGCTAATGCTAACTTGCTAATGCTAAAGATCTAATGCTTGTGCTAATATCTGCTAATTGTTATACTGTAAGTTTAATCTATGATGAGAATAAGACATCAGATGGCATTTAAGCATAAACCTTCATGAAAATATGAGATCAGATGGCATTAAAGCTTATCCATTCTTGTATATAGGCAAATCCAGTAATGTTAATGTTTGAATGCTAATCCTCACTTGCTAATGCTAGCGATATAATGCTAGTGCTAATATCTGGTCATTGTTATACTGTATGTATACTCTATGATGAGAATATGAGATCAAATGGCAATAAAGATTAACCCAACTTCTATATATTCAAATAAAGTAATGTTAATGTTTGAATGCTAATGCTAACTTGCTAATGCTAGCGATCTAATGCTAGTGCTAATATCTGGTCATTGTTAAACTGTAAGTTTCCTCTATGATGAGAATAAGGGATCAGATGGCATTTAAAAATAACTCTTCATGAGAATATGAGATCAGATGTCATTTAATCTTATCCATTTTAGTATATAGGCAAATACAGTAATGTTAATGTCTGAATGCTAATGCTAACTTGCTAATGCTAGCGATCTAATGCTAGTGCTAATATCTGCTCATTGTCATACTGTAAGTGTACTCTATGATGAGAATATGAGATCAGATGGCAATAAAGCTTAACCTTTCTTGTATATATTCAAATAGGTAATGTTAATGTTTGAATGCTAATGCTAATTTGCTGATGCTAGCGATTTAATGCTAGTGCTAATATCTGCTAATTGTCATACTGTAAGTGTCCTCTATGATGAGAATAAGACATCAGATGTCATTTAAGTATAACCCTGCATGAGAATATGAGATCAGATGGCATTAAAGCTTATCCATTCTTGTATATAGGCAAATCCAGTAATGTTAATGTTTGAATGCCAATGCTAACTTGCTAATGCTAGCGATCTAATGCTAGTGCTAATATCTGCTCAATGTTATACTGTAAGTGTCCTCTCTGATGGGAATATGTGATCATATGGCATTTAAGCATAACCCTTCTTGAGAATATGAGATCAGATGGCTTTTAATTAACCCTTCTTGTATCTAGGCAAACACAGTAATGTTAATGTTTGAATGCTAATGCTAACTTGCGAATGCTAGCGATCTAATGCTTGTGCAAATATCTGCTCATTGTCATACTGTAAGTGTCCTCTATGATGAGAATAAGACATCAGATGTCATTTAAGTATAACCCTTCATGAGAATATGAGATCAGATGGCATTAAAGCTTATCCATTCTTGTATATAGGCAAATCCAGTAATGTTAATGTTTGAATGCTAATGCTAACTTGCTAATGCTAGCGATTTAATGCTAGTGCTAATATCTGGTCATTGTTATACTGTAAGTGTCCTCTATGATGAGAATAAGAGATCCGATTGCATTTAAGCATAACCCTTCATCAGAATATGAGATCAGATGTCTTTTAATTAACCCTTCTTGTATATATTAATATAAAGTAATGTTAATGTTTGAATGCTAATGCTAATTTGTTAATGCTAGCGATCTAATGCTAGTCCTAATATCTGGTCATTGTTATACTGTAGGTGTCCTTCATGATGAGAATAAGAGATCAGATGGCATTTAAGCATAACCATTCATGAGAATATGAGATCAGATGGCTTTTAATTAACCCTTCTTGTATATATAGCAAATACAGTATTGTTAATGTTTGAATGCTAATGCTAACTTGCTAATGCTAGCGATCTAATGCTAGTGCTAATATCTGTTCATTGTTATACTGTAAGTGTCCTCTATGATGAGAATAATACATCAGATGGCATTTAAGCATAACCCTGCATGAGAATATGAGATCAGATGGCATTTATGCTTATCCATTGTTGTATATAGGCAAATACAGTAATGTTAATGTTTGAATGCTAATGCTAACTTGCTAATGCTAGCGATCTAATGCTAGTGCTAATATCTGCTCATTGTCATACTGTAAGTGTACTCTATGATGAGAATATGAGATCAGATGGCAATAAAGCTTAACCATTCTTGTATATATTCAAATAAAGTAATGTTAATGTTTGAATGCTAATGCTAATTTGCTAATGCTAGCGCTCTAATGCTATTGCTAATATCAGCTCAATGTTATACTGTAAGTGTCCTCTCTGATGAGAATATGAGATCAAATGGCAATAAAGATTAACCCAACTTCTATATATTAAAATAGGGTAATGTTAATGTTTGAATGCTAATGCTAAGTTGCTAATGCTAGCGATCTAATGCAAGTGCTAATATCTGGTCATTGTTAAACTGTAAGTGTCCTCTATGATGAGAATAAGAGATCAGATGGCATTTAAACATAACTCTTCATGAGAATATGAGATCAGATGCCATTTAATCTTATCCATTTTTGTATATAGGCAAATACAGTAATGTTAATGTCTGAATGCTAATGCTAACTTGCTAATGCTAGCGATCTAATGCTAGTGCTAATATCTGCTCATTGTCATACTGTAAGTGTACTCTATGATGAGAATATGAGATCAGATGGCATGTAAGCATAACCCTTCATGAGAATATGAGATCAGATGGCTTTTAATTAACCCTTCTTGTATATAGGCAAATACAGTAATGTTAATGTTTGAATGCTAATGCTAACTTGCTAATGCTAAAGATCTAATGCTTGTGCTAATATCTGCTAATTGTTATACTGTAAGTTTAATCTATGATGAGAATAAGACATCAGATGGCATTTAAGCATAAACCTTCATGAAAATATGAGATCAGATGGCATTAAAGCTTATCCATTCTTGTATATAGGCAAATCCAGTAATGTTAATGTTTGAATGCTAATCCTCACTTGCTAATGCTAGTGATATAATGCTAGTGCTAATATCTGGTCATTGTTATACTGTACGTATACTCTATGATGAGAATATCAGATCAAATGGCAATAAAGATTAACCCAACTTCTATATATTCAAATAAAGTAATGTTAATGTTTGAATGCTAATGCTAACTTGCTAATGCTAGCGATCTAATGCTAGTGCTAAAATCTGGTCATTGTTAAACTGTAAGTTTCCTTTATGATGAGAATAAGGGATCAGATGGCATTTAAAAATAACTCTTCATGAGAATATGAGATCAGATGTCATTTAATCTTATCCATTTTAGTATATAGGCAAATACAGTAATGTTAATGTCTGAATGCTAATGCTAACTTGCTAATGCTAGCGATCTAATGCTAGTGCTAATATCTGCTCATTGTCATACTGTAAGTGTACTCTATGATGAGAATATGAGATCAGATGGCAATAAAGAATTAACCTTTTAATTAACTTGTATATATTCAAATAGGTAATGTTAATGTTTGAATGCTAATGCTAATTTGCTGATGCTAGCGATTTAATGCTAGTGCTAATATCTGCTAATTGTCATACTGTAAGTGTCCTCTATGATGAGAATAAGACATCAGATGTCATTTAAGTATAACCCTTCATGAGAATATGAGATCAGATGGCATTAAAGCTTATCCATTCTTGTATATAGGCAAATAGGTAATGTTAATGTTTGAATGCCAATGCTAACTTGCTAATGCTAGCGATCTAATGCTAGTGCTAATATCTGCTCAATGTTATACTGTAAGTGTCCTCTCTGATGGGAATATGTGATCATATGGCATTTAAGCATAACCCTTCTTGAGAATATGAGATCAGATGGCTTTTAATTAACCCTTCTTGTATCTAGGCAAACACAGTAATGTTAATGTTTGAATGCTAATGCTAACTTGCGAATGCTAGCGATCTAATGCTTGTGCAAATATCTGCTCATTGTCATACTGTAAGTGTCCTCTATGATGAGAATAAGACATCAGATGTCATTTAAGTATAACCCTTCATGAGAATATGAGATCAGATGGCATTAAAGCTTATCCATTCTTGTATATAGGCAAATCCAGTAATGTTAATGTTTGAATGCTAATGCTAACTTGCTAATGCTAGCGATTTAATGCTAGTGCTAATATCTGGTCATTGTTATACTGTAAGTGTCCTCTATGATGAGAATAAGAGATCCGATTGCATTTAAGCATAACCCTTCATCAGAATATGAGATCAGATGGCTTTTAATTAACCCTTCTTGTATATATTAAAATAAAGTAATGTTAATGTTTGAATGCTAATGCTAATTTGTTAATGCTAGCGATCTAATGCTAGTGCTAATATCTGGTCATTGTTATACTGTAGGTGTCCTTCATGATGAGAATAAGAGATCAGATGGCATTTAAGCATAACCATTCATGAGAATATGAGATCAGATGGCTTTTAATTAACCCTTCTTGTATATAGGCAAATACAGTATTGTTAATGTTTGAATGCTAATGCTAACTTGCTAATGCTAGCGATCTAATGCTAGTGCTAATATCTGTTCATTGTTATACTGTAAGTGTCCTCTATGATGAGAATAATACATCAGATGGCATTTAAGCATAACCCTGCATGAGAATATGAGATCAGATGGCATTTATGCTTATCCATTGTTGTATATAGGCAAATACAGTAATGTTAATGTTTGAATGCTAATGCTAACTTGCTAATGCTAGCGATCTAATGCTAGTGCTAATATCTGCTCAATGTTATACTGTAAGTGTCCTCTCTGATGGGAATATGTGATCATATGGCATTTAAGCATAACCCTTCTTGAGAATATGAGATCAGATGGCTTTTAATTAACCCATTCTTGTATATAGGCAAATACAGTAATGTTAATGTTTGAATGCTAATGCTAACTTGCGAATGCTAGCGATCTAATGCTTGTGCAAATATCTGCTCATTGTCATACTGTAAGTGTCCTCTATGATGAGAATAAGACATCAGATGTCATTTAAGTATAACCCTTCATGAGAATATGAGATCAGATGGCATTAAAGCTTATCCATTCTTGTATATAGGCAAATCCAGTAATGTTAATGTTTGAATGCTAATGCTAACTTGCTAATGCTAGCGATCTAATGCTAGTGCTAATATCTGGTCATTGTTATACTGTAAGTGTCCTCTATGATGAGAATAAGAGATCAGATGGCATTTAAGCATAACCCTTCATCAGAATATGAGATCAGATGGCTTTTAATTAACCCTTCTTGTATATAGGCAAATACAGTAATGTTAATGTTTGAATGCTAATGCTAATTTGCTAATGCTAATATCTGATCTAATGCTAGTGCTAATATCTGTTCATTGTTATACTGTAAGAATGTCCTCTATGATGAGAATAAGACATCAGATGGCATTTAATGCATAACCCTTCCTGAGAATATGAGATCAGATGGCATTTTATACTGCTTATCCATTGTTGTATAAAGGCAAATACAGTAATGTTAATGTTTGAATGCTAATACTAACCTGCTAATGGTAGCGATATAATGCTATTGCTAATATCTGCTCATTCTTATACTGTAAGTGTCCTCTATGATGAGAATAAGACATCAGATGGCATTTAAGCATAACCCTGCATGAGAATATGAGATCAGATGGCATTAAAGCTTATCCATTCTTGTATATAGGCAAATACAGTAATGTTAATGTTTGAATGCTAATGCTAACTTGCTAATGCTAGCGATCTAATGCTAGTGCTAATATCTGCTCAATGTTATACTGTAAGTGTCCTCTCTGATGGGAATATGTGATCAGATGGCATTAAAGCTTAACCCTTCATGAGAATATGAGATCAGATGGCTTTTAATTAACCCTTCTTGTATATAGGCAAATACAGTAATGTTAATGTTTGAATGCTAATGCTAACTTGCTAATGGTAAAGATCTAATGCTTGTGCTAATATCTGCTAATTGTTATACTGTTAGTTTAATCTATGATGAGAATAAGACATCAGATGGCATTAAAGCATAACCCTTCATGAAAATATGAGATCACATGGCATTAAAGCTTATCCATTCTTGTATATAGGCAAATCCAGTAATGTTAATGTTTGAATGCTAATGCTCACTTGCTAATGCTAGCGATATAATGCTAGTGCTAATATCTGGTCATTGTTATACTGTACGTATACTCTATGATGAGAATATGAGATCAAATGGCAATAAAGATTAACCCAACTTCTATATATTCAAATACAGTAATGTTAATGTTTGAATGCTAATGCTAACTTGCGAATGCTAGCGATCTAATGCTAGTGCTAATATCTGGTCATTGTTAAATTGTAAGTGTCCTCTATGATGAGAATAAGGGATCAGATGGCATTTAAAAATAACTCTTCATGAGAATATGAGATCAGATGTCATTTAATCTTATCCATTCTTGTATATAGGCAAATACAGTAATGTTAATGTCTGAATGCTAATGCTAACTTGCTAATGCTAGTTATCTAATGCTAGTGCTAATATCTGCTCAATGTTCTACTGTAAATGTCCTCTCTGATGGGAATATGTGATCATATGGCATTTAAGCATAACCCTTCATCAGAATATGAGATCAGATGGCTTTTAATTAACCCGTCTTGTATATATTCATATAAAGTAATGTTAATGTTTGAATGCTAATGCTAATTTGCTAATGCTAGCGATCTAATGCTAGTGCTAATATCTGGTCATTGTTATACTGTAGGTGTCCTTTATGATGAGAATAAGAGATCAGATGGCATTTAAGCATAACCCTTCATGAGAATATGAAATCAGATGGCATTTAAATGCTAATTAACCTAATCCATTGTTGTATAAAGGCAAATACAGTAATGTTAATGTTTGAATGCTAATGCTAACATGCTAATGCTAGCGATATAATGCTAGTGCTAATATCTGCTCATTGTTAAACTGTAAGTGTCCTCTATGATGAGAATAAGACATCAGATGGCATTTAAAAATAACTCTTCATGAGAATATGAGATCAGATGGCATTTCATCTTATCCATTCTTGTATATAGGCAAATACAGTAATGTTAATGTCTGAATGCTAATGCTAACTTGCTAATGCTAGCGATCTAATGCAAGTGCTAATATCTGCTCATTGTTATTCTGTAAGTGTACTTTATGATGATAATAAGATATCAGATGGCATTTAAGCATAACCCTTCATGAGAATATGAGATCAGATGGCTTTTAATTAACCTTTCTTGTATATAGGCAAATACAGTAATGTTAATGTTTGAATGCTAATGCTAACTTGCTAATGCTAGCGATCTAATGCTAGTGCTAATATCTGTTCATTGTTATACTGTAAGTGTCCTCTATGATGAGAATAAGACATCAGATGGCATTTAAGCATAACCCTGCATGAGAATATGAGATCAGATGGCATTTATGCTTATCCATTGTTGTATATAGGCAAATACAGTAATGTTAATGTTTGAATGCTAATGCTAACTTGCTAATGCTAGCGATCTAATGCTAGTGCTAATATCTGCTCAATGTTATACTGTAAGTGTCCTCTCTGATGGGAATATGTGATCATATGGCATTTAAGCATAACCCTTCTTGAGAATATGAGATCAGATGGCTTTTAATTAACCCTTCTTGTATATAGGCAAATACAGTAATGTTAATGTTTGAATGCTAATGCTAACTTGCGAATGCTAGCGATCTAATGCTTGTGCAAATATCTGCTCATTGTCATACTGTAAGTGTCCTCTATGATGAGAATAAGACATCAGATGTCATTTAAGTATAACCCTTCATGAGAATATGAGATCAGATGGCATTAAAGCTTATCCATTCTTGTATATAGGCAAATCCAGTAATGTTAATGTTTGAATGCTAATGCTAACTTGTGAATGATAGCAATCTAATGCTAGTGCTAATATCTGGTCATTGTTATACTGTAAGTGTCCTCTATGATGGGAATATGAGATCAGATGGCATTTAAGCATAACACTGAATGAGAATCTGAGATCAGATGGCATTTATTTATCCATTGTTGTATATAGGCAAATACAGTAATGTTAATGTTTGAATGCTAATGCTAACCTGCTAATGGTAGCGATATAATGCTAGTGCTAATATCTGCTCATTTTAATACTGTAAGTGTCCTCTATGATGAGAATAAGACATCAGATGGCATTTAAGCATTTCCCTGCATGAGAATATGAGATCAGATGGCATTAAAGCTTATCCATTCTTGTATATAGGCAAATCCAGTAATGTTAATGTTTGAATGCTAATGCTCACTTGCTAATGCTAGCGATATAATGCTAGTGCTAATATCTGGTCATTGTTATACTGTAAGTGTACTCTATGATGAGAATATGAGATCAAATGGCAATTAAAAACCCTTAACCCAATGGCTTTTAATATATATTCAAATACAGTAATGTTAATGTTTGAATGCTAATGCTAACTTGCTAATGCTAGCGGTCTAATGCTAGTGCTAATATCTGTTCATTGTTATACTGTAAGTGTCCTCTATGATGAGAATAAGACATCAGATGGCATTTAAGCATAACCCTGCATGAGAATATGAGATCAGATGGCATTTATGCTTATCCATTGTTGTATATAGGCAAATAAAGTCATGTTAATGTTTGAATGCTAATGCTAACTTGCTAATGCTAGCGATCTAATGCTAGTGCTAATATCTGTTCATTGTTATACTGTAAGTGTCCTCTATGATGAGAATAAGACATCAGATGGCATTTAAGCATAACCCTGCATGAGAATATGAGATCAGATGGATTTTAATTAACCCTTCTTGTATATAGGGAAAATACATTATTGTTAATGTTTGAATGCTAATGCTAACTTTCTAATGCTAGCGATTTAATGCTAGTGCTAATATCTGCTTCATTGTTATACTGTAAGTGTACTCTATGATTAGAATATGAGATCAGATGGCAATTAAAGCTTAACCCTTCTTGTATATATTCATATAAATGAATGTTAATGTTTGAATACTAATGCTAATTTGCTAATGCTAGCGATCTAATGCTAATGCTAATATCTGGTCATTATTATACTGTCATTGTACTCTCTCTCATGAGAATATGAGATCAAATGGCAATAAAGATTAACCCAACTTCTATATATTCAAATACAGTAATGTTAATGTTTGAATGCTAATGCTAACTTGCTAATGTTAGCAATCTAATGCTAGTGCTAATATCTGCTCATTGTCATACTGTAAGTGTACTCTATGATGAGAATATGAGATCCGATGGCAATAAAGCTTAACCATTCTTGTATATATTCATATAAATGAATGTCAATGTTTGAATACTAATGCTAATTTGCTAATGCTAGCGATCTAATGCTAGTGCTAATATCTGCTCATTGTCATACTGTAAGTGTACTCTTTGATGAGAATATGAGATCAGATGGCATGTAAGCTTAACCCTTCATGAGAATATGAGATCAGATGGCTTTTAATTAACCCTTCTTGTATATAGGCAAATACAGTAATGTTAATGTTTGAATGCTAATGCTAACTTGCTAATGCTAAAGATCTAATGCTTGTGCTAATATCTGCTAATTGTTATACTGTAAGTTTTATCTATGATGAGAATAAGACATCAGATGGCATTTAAGCATAAACCTTCATGAAAATATGAGATCAGATGGCATTAAAGCTTATCCATTCTTTTATAAAGGCAAATCCAGTAATGTTAATGTTTGAATGCTAATCCTCACTTGCTAATGCTAGCGATATAATGCTAGTGCTAATATCTGGTCATTGTTATACTGTCGTATATTTTATGATGAGAATATGAGATCAAATGGCAATAAAGATTAACCCAACTTCTATATATTCAAATACAGTAATGTTAATGTTTGAATGCTAATGCTAACTTGCTAATGCTAGCGATCTAATGCTAGTGCTAATATCTGGTCATTGTTAAACTGTAAGTTTCCTCTATGATGAGAATAAGGGATCAGATGGCATTTAAAAATAACTCTTCATGAGAATATGAGATCAGATGTCATTTAATCTTATCCATTTTAGTATATAGGCAAATACAGTAATGTTAATGTCTGAATGCTAATGCTAACTTGCTAATGCTAGATCTAATGATCTAATGCTAGTGCTAATATATGCTCATTGTTATACTGTAAGTGTAATGCTCTATGATGAGAATATGAGATCAGATGGCAAGATGGCAAAGCATAACAATTCTTGTATATATTCAAATAAAGTAATGTTAATGTTTGAATGCTAATGCTAATTTGCTAATGCTAGCGATCTAATGCTAGTGCTAATATCTGCTCAATTGTCATACTGATAATATGTCATATGGCTTTAAGCTATGATGAGAATGGCTTTAATTAACCCTTTTGAGATCAGATGGCTAATTTAATGCATCTAACCATATATCTGCTCATTGAGAATATGATGAGATCAGATGGCCCTTCATGAGAATATGATGGCATTAAAGCTATCCATTTTTGTATATAGGCAAATCCAGTAATGTTAATGTTTGAATGCTAATGCTAACTTGCTAATGCTAGCGATCTAATGCTAAAAGTAATATCTGTTCATTGTTATACTGTAAGTGTCCTCTATGATAAGAATAAGACATCAGATGGCATTTAAGCATAACCCTTCATGAGAATATGAGATCAGATGGCTTTTAATTAACCATTCTTGTATATATTCAAATAAAGTAATGTTAATGTTTGAATGCTAATGCTAACTTGCTAATGCTAGCGATCTAATGCTAGTGCTAATATCTGGTCATTGTTATACTGTAAGTGTCCTTTATGATGAGAATAAGAGATCAGATGGCATTTAAGCATAACCATTCATGAGAATATGAGATCAGATGGCTTTTAATTAACCCTTCTTGTATATAGGCAAATACAGTATTGTTAATGTTTGAATGCTAATGCTAACTTGCTAATGCTAGCGATCTAATGCTAGTGCTAATATCTGTTCATTGTTATACTGTAAGTGTCCTTCTATGATGAGAATAAGAGATCAGATGGCATTTAAGCATAACCCTTCATGAGAATATGAGATCAGATGGCATTTAATTATCCATTGTTGTATATAGGCAAATACAGTAATGTTAATGTTTGAATGCTAATGCTAACTTGCTAATGGTAAAGATCTAATGCTTGTGCTAATATCTACTAATTGTTATACTGTAAGTTTAATCTATGATGAGAATAAGACATCAGATGGCATTAAAGCATAACCCTTCATGAAAAATATGAGATCAGATGGCATTAAAACTTATCCATTCTTGTATATAGGCAAATCCAGTAATGTTAATGTTTGAATGCTAATGCTCACTTGCTAATGCTAGCGATATAATGCTAGTGCTAATATCTGGTCATTGTTATACTGTACGATACTCTATGATGAGAATATGAGATCAAATGGCAATAAAGATTAACCCAACTTCTATATATTCAAATACAGTAATGTTAATGTTTGAATGCTAATGTTAATAACTAGAATGCTAGCGATCTAATACTAGTGCTATTATCTGGTCATTGTTAAACTGTAAGTGTCCTCTATGATGAGAATAAGGATCAGATGGCATTTAAAAAATAACTTCATGAGAATATGAGATCAGATGTCATTTAATCTTATCCATTCTTGCATATAGTAAATACAGTAATGTTAATGTCTGAATGCTAATGCTAACTTGCTAATGCTAGCATCTAATGCTAGTGCTAATATCTGCTCATTGTCATACTGTTAGTGTAATTTATGATGAGAATATGAGATCAGATGGCAATAAAAGTTTAACCATTCTTGTATATATTCAAATAAA
>CM056197.1:11831360-11863407 GCA_029692085.1 Gymnothorax javanicus
TAATTAACCCTTCTTGTTATATAGGCAAATACAGTAATGTTAATGTTTGAATGCTAATGCTACACTTGCTAATGCTAGCATTAATGTTAGTGCTAATATCTGTCATTGTTATACTGTAAGTGTACTCTATGATGAGAATATGAGATCAGATGGCATAAAGATTAACCCACTTTATAATTCAAATACAGTAATGTTAATGTTTGAATGCTAATGCTAACTTGCTAATGCTAGCGATCTAATGCTAGTGCTAATATCTGGTCATTGTTAACTGTAAGTGTCCTTTATGATCAGAATAAGATCAGATGGCATTTAAACATAACATTTCAAGGAGAATATGAGATCAGATGGCATTTAATCTTATCCATTCTTGTATATAGGCAAATACAGTAATGATAATGTCTGAATGCTAATGCGTTAACTTGCTAATGCTAGCAATCTAATGCTAGTGCTAATATCTGTTCATTGTTATACTGTAAGTGTCCTCTATGATGAGAATAAGACATCAGATGGCATTTAAGCATAACCCTGCATGAGAATGGTGAGATCAGATGAGTTTTAACTAACCCTTCTTGTATATAGGCATATACAGTAATGTTAATGTTTGAATGCTAATGCTAACTTGCACGCTAGCGATCTAATGCTTTAGCTTATATCTGCTCATTGTTATACTGTAATTGTCCCTATGGTGAGAATAAGACATCAGATGGCATTTTTAGCACAACCCTGCATGAGAATAGAGATCAGATGGCATTAAAGCTCATACATTCTTGTATATAGGCAAATACAGTAATGTTAATGTTTGAATGCTAATGCTAACTTTAATGCTAGCTTATCTAATGCTAGTGCTAATATCTGCTCATAGTTATACTGTAAGTGTCCTCTAAGATCAGGATATGAGATCAGATGGCATTTAAATAACCCTTCATGAGACCCTTCAGATGTCTTTTAATTAACCAAATATAAAGTAATGGTAATGTTTGAATGCTAATGCTCACTTGCTAATGCTAGCGATCTAATGCTAGTGCTAATATCTGCTCATTGTTATTTGAAAGTGTCCTCTCTATGATGGGAATATGAGAACAGATGGCAAGAAATGAGAATTAATCCCATTACTTCTATATATAGGCAAATACAGTAATGTAAATGTTTGAATACTAATACTAATTTGCTAATTTAGCGATCTAATGCTAGTGCTAATATCTGGTCATTGTTATACTGTAAGTGTACTTATGATGGGAATGAGATCAGATGGCAACATAAAGAGAATATGAGATCCCAAATTTTCTTGTATATATTCAAATACAGTAAAGTTAATGTTTAAATGCTAATGCTAATTTGCTAATTCTAGCCATCTAATGCTAGTGCTAATATCTGCTCATTGTTATACTGTAAGTGTCTCCAGACAGAATGATCAGATGGAATATGAGACCCAGCATGAGAATAGAATCAGATGGCTTTTAAATTAACCCTTCTTATATATTCAAATACAGTAATGTTAATGTTTGAATGCTAATGCTAATTTGCTAATGCTAGCGATCTAATGCTTGTGCTAATATCTGCTCATTGTTATACTGTAAGCGTCCTTTATGATGAGAATAAGACATCAGATGGCATTTTTAGCATAACCCTGCATGAGAATATGATCAGATTGCTTTTTAATTATACATTCTTGTATATAGCAAATACAGTAATGTTAATGTTTGAATGCTATTGCTAACTTGCTAATGCTAGCGATCTAATAGTGCTAATATCTGCACATTGTTATACTCTTAAGTGTCCTCTGGATGAGAATAAGACATCAGATGGCATTTAAACATAACCCTGCATGAGAATATGGGATCAGATGTCTTTTAATGCTCATACATTCTTGTATATAGGCAAATACAGTAATGTTAATGTTTGAATGCTATTGCTAACTTGCTAATGCTGGGGCGATCTAATGCTAGTGCAAATATCTGCTCATTGTTATACTGTAAGTGTCTATGATGGGAATAAGTGATCACGGATGGCATTTAAGCATATCCCTGCATGAGAATATGAGATCAGATGGCATTTTGCTTATCCATTGTTGTATATAGGCAAAACAGTAATGTTAATGTTTGAATGCTAACGTTAACCTGCTAATGCTAGCGATCTAATGCTAGTGCAAATATCTGCTCATTGTTATACTGTAAGTGTCCTCTATGATGATTATAAGACATCAGATGGCATTTAAGCATAACCCCTGCATGAGAATATGATATCAGATGGCATGAAAGCTTATCCATTGTTGTATAAAGGCAAATACTGTAATGTTAATATTTGAATGCTAATACTAACCTGCTAATGCTAGCGATATAATGCTAGTGCTAATTTCTGCTCATTGTTATACTGTAAGTGTCCTCTATGAAGAGAATAAGACATCAGATGGCATTTAAGCTTAACCCTGCATGAGAAAAAATGAGATCAGATGGCAGAAAGCTTATCCATTCTTGTATATAGGCAAATACAGTAATGTTAATGTTTGAATGCTAATACTCACTTGCTAATGCTAGCGATCTAATGTTAGTCCTAATATCTGCTCAATGTTATACTGTAAGTGTCCTCTCTGATGAGAATATGATCAGATGGCATCGCTTTTAACCATTAATGAGAATATGAGAGATCAGTTGGCTTTTAATTAACCTTCTTGTTTTAGGCAAATACAGTAATGTTAATGTATGAATGTTAATGCTCACTTGCTAAATGCTAGCAATATAATGTTAGTGCTAATATCTGGTCATTGTTATACTGTAAGTGTACTTTATGATGAGAATATGAGATCAGATGGCATTTAAATAAAGATATAATCAGATGGCCAATCCATTCTATATATCCAAATACAGTCATGTTAATGTTTGAATGCTAATGCTAACTTGCTAATGGGAGCCATCTAATGCTAGCCGCTAATATCTAGTCATTGTTAAACTGTAAGTACTCTATGATCAGAATAAGAGATCAGATGGCATTTAAACTTAACACTTCATGAGAATATGAGTAATGGTAATGTTTGATGGCACTTTTTAATCTTATCCATTCTAATATATAGTTAACACAGTAATGATGAGAATGAGATGAATGCTAATGCTAACTTGCTAATCCCTTTTGTATATAGGCAAATACAGTAATATAATGTTTGAATGCTAATGCTAATATCTGCTCATAGTCATAAACTGTAAGTGTACTTTTTATGATCAGATCAGGATATGAGATCAGATGGCACAAAGAAAACCCTTCTATGTATAAGTTCAAATAAAGTAATGGTAATGTGTTGAATGCTAATGCTAATTTTGCTAATGCTGTCAATCTAATGGTAGTGCTAATATCTGTTCATTGTTATACTGTAAGTGTCCTTTATGATGAGAATAAGAGATCAGATGCCATTTAAGCATAACCCTGCATGAGAATATGAGATCAGATGTCTTTTAAATTATCTATTTTGTATATAGGCAAATACAGTAATGTTAATGTTTGAATGCTAATGCTAACTTGCTAATGCTAGCGTCTAATGCTTGTGCTTATATCTGCTCAATGTTATAATTGTAAGTGTCCTCTATGGTGAGAATATGAGATCAGATGGCAAGAAAGAATTGAACCCAACTTATATATTGTAAATACAAATGTTAATGTTAATGTTAATGCTAATGCTAACTTGCTAATGCTAGCGATCTAATGCTTTGTGCTAATATCTGGTCATTGTTATACTGTAAGTGTCCTTAAAGATGAGAATAAGATCAGATGGCATTTAAGCATAACCCTGCATGAGAATATGAGATCAGATGGCTTTTAATTAACCCTTCTTGTATATAGGCAAATACAGTAATGTTAATGTTTGAATGCTAATGCTAACTTGCTAATTCTAGCCATCTAATGCTAGTGCTAATATCTGCTCAATGTTATACTGTAAGGTACTCGATGATGGGGAATATGAGATCAGATGGCAAGAAAGATTAACCCAACTTCTATATATTCAAATACAGTAATGTTAATGTTTGAATGCTAATGCTAATTTGCTAATGCTAGCGATCTAATGCTAGTGCTAATATCTGGTCATTGTTATACTGTAAGTGTCCTTTATGATGAGAATAAGACATCAGATGGCATTTAAGCATAACCCTGCATGAGAATATGAGATCAGATGCCTTTAATTAACCCCTTGTATATAGGCAAATACAGTAATGTTAATGTTTGAATGTTAATGCTAACTTTCTAATGCTAGCGATCTAATGATTGTGCTAATATCTGCACATTGTTATACTCTTTAAGTGTCCTCTATGATGATTATAAGACATCAGATGGCATTTTATCATAACCTTGCATGAGAATATGGGATCAGATGGCATTAATGCTCATACATTCTGTATATAGGCAAATACAGTAATGTTAATATTTTGAATGCTATTGTTAACTTGCTAATGCTAGTGATCTAATGCTAGTGCTAATATCTGCTCAATGTTATACTGGTGTGTCCTCTCTGATGGGGAATATATGTGATCAGATGGCATTTCAGCATATCCTTCATGAGAATATGAGATCAGATGTCTTTAATTAACCCTTCTTGTATATAGGCAAATACAGTAATGTTAATGTTTGAATGCTAATGCTAACTTGCTAATGCTATGATCTTAATGCTTGTGCAAATATCTGCTCATTGTTATACTGTAAGTGTCCTCTATGATGAGAATAAGACATCGATGGCATTTTAGCATAACCCTGCATGAGAATATGAGATCAGATGGCATTAATGCTTATACATTGTTGTATAAAGGCAAATACTGTAATGTTAATGTTTGAATGCTATTGCTAACCTGCTAATGCTAGCCATATAATGCTAGTGCTAATATCTGCTCATTGTTATACTGTAAGTGTCCCTCTATGAAGGAATAAGTGATCAGACGGCATTTAAGCACATCCCTTCATGAGAATATGAGATCAGATGGCATTTTAATTATCCCTTCTTGTATATAGGCAAATAC
Source organism: Gymnothorax javanicus (assembly GCA_029692085.1). Taxonomy (NCBI): domain Eukaryota; kingdom Metazoa; phylum Chordata; class Actinopteri; order Anguilliformes; family Muraenidae; genus Gymnothorax; species Gymnothorax javanicus. Next base: position 11,836,355 of record CM056197.1, read on the forward strand.
AGTATTGTTAATGTTTGAATGCTAATACTAACTCTACAATGCTAGCGATTCTAATGCTAGTCCAAATATCTGCTCATTGTTATACTGTAAGTGTCCCTGATGGGAATAAGACATCAGATGGCATTTAAGCTTAACCCTGCATGAGAATATGAGATCAGATGGCATTTTACTTATCCATTCTTCTTGTACAAAGGCAAATACAGTAATGTTAAATATTTGAATGCTAATGCTAACTTGCTAATGCTAGCGATATAATGTTAGTGCTAATATTGCTCATTGTAATACTCCGAAGTGTCCTCTATGAAGAGAATAAGACATCAGATGGCATTTAAGCATAAAAGAAAAAAATGAGATCAGATGACATGAAAGCTTTTATCCATTCTTGTAAAAACACAGTAATGTTAATGTTTGAATGCTAACACTCACTTGCTAATGCTAGCGATCTAACGCTAGTGCTAATATCTGCCTCAATGTTATACTGTAAGTGTCCTCTGATCAGAATAAGAGATCAGATGGCATTTAAACTTAACCCTTCATGAGAATATGAGATCAGATGGCTTTTAATTAACCATTCTTTTTTTAGCAAATACAGTAATGTTAATGTTTGAATGCTAATGCTCACTTGCTAATGCTAGCAATATAATGTTAGTGCTAATATTGGTCATAGTCATACCGTACCGTGGTACTCTATGATGAGAATATGAGATCAGATGGCAATAAAGATTAACCTTTCATGTATACATTCAAATACAGTAATGTTAATGTTTGAATGCTAATGCTAATTTTTGCTAAATATTAAGGATCTAATGGTAGTTAATATCTGGTCATTGTTAAACCAAAGTGCTCTTATGATGAGAATAAGAGATCAGATGCCATTTAAACTTATAACCCTTCATGAGAATATGAGATCAGATGGCATTTAAATTATCCATTCTAATATATAGGCAAATACAGTAATGATAATGTTTGAATGCTAATGCTAACTTTGCTAATGCTAGCGGTCTAATGCTTGTGCTAATATCTGCTCAATGTCATACTGTAAGTGTACTTATGATGGGGATATGAGATCAGATGGCAAGAAAGATTAACCCAACTTCTATATATTCAAATAAAGTAATGGTATGTTTGAATGCTAATGCTAATTTTTGCTAATGCTATCGATCTAATGAAATTGCTAATATTCGGTCATTGTTATACTGTAAGGCCCTTAAGATGAGAATAAGAGATCAGATGCCATTTAAGCATAACCCTTCATGAGAATAGGAGATCAGATGTCTTTTAATTATCCCTTTATATAGGAAAAACACAGTAATGTTAATGTTTGAATGCTAATGCTAACTTGCTTAATTAATGCTAGTGCAAATGCTTTGTTCATTAATATACTGTAAATGTCTATACTGTGATGAGAATTACATGATGGGAATATGAGCATAAGATGGCAGGAGATCGATGGATTAAAACCCATTGTTGTATATAGGCAAATACAGTAATGTTAATGTTTGAATGCTAATGCTAACTTGCTAATGCTAGCGATCTAATGCTAGTGCTAATATCTGGTCATTGTTAAACTGTAAGTGTCCTTTATGATGGAATAAGAGATCAGATGGCATTTAAGCATAACATTTCATGAGAATATGAGATCAGATGCCTTTTAATTATCCATTTTTTGTATATAGGCAAATACAGTAAATGATAATGTTTGAATGCTAATGCTAACTTTCTAATGCTAGCGATCTAATGCTAGTGCTAATATCTGTTCATTGTTATACTGTAAGTGTCCTTATGATGAGAATAAGACATCAGATGGCATTTTATCATAACCTTGCAAGAGAATATGAGATCAGATGGCATTAATGCTTATCCATTCTTGTATATAGGCAAATACAGTAATGTTAATGTTTGAATGCTAATGCTAACTTACTAATGCTAGCGATCTAATGCATTGCTAATATCTGCTCATAATTGTTATACTGTAAGTGTCCTCTATGGTGAGAATAAGATGTGATCAGATGGCATTTCAGCATAACCCCTGCATGAGAATATATGAGATCAGATGTCTTTAAGCTCATACATTCTGTATATAGGCAAATACAGTAATGTTAATGTTTGAATGCTAATGCTAACTTGCTAATGCTAGCGATCTAATGCTAGTGCTAATATCTGTTCATTGTTATACTGTAAGTGTCCTCTATGATGGGAATAAGAGATCAGATGGCATTTTTAAATAACCCTGCATGAGAATATGAGATCAGATGGCTTTTAATTAACCATTCTTGTATATAGGCAAATACAGTAATGTTAATGTTTGAATGCTATTGCTAACTTGCTAATTCTAGCGATCTAATGCTAGTGCTAATATCTGCTCAATGTTATACTGTAAGTGTCCTCTATGATGGGAATATGAGATCAGATGGCATTTAAGCATATCCCTTCATGAGAATATGAGATCAGATGTCTTTTAATTAACCCTTCTTATATATTCAAATACAGTAATGTTAATGTTTGAATGCTAATGCTAATTTGCTAATGCTAGCGATCTAATGCTAGTGCAAATATCTGGTCATTGTTATACTGTAAGTGTCCTTTATGATGAGAATAAGACATCAGATGGCATTTAAGCATAACCCTGCATGAGAATATGAGATCAGATGGCTTTTAATTATCCATTGTTGTATATAGGCAAATACAGTAATGTTAATTTTGAATGCTAATGCTAACTTGCTAATTTAGCGATATAATGCTAGAAAAAGCTAATATCTGCTCATTGTTATACTGTAAGTGTCCTCTATGAAGAGAATAAGACATCAGATGGCATTTAAGCATAACCCTGCATGAGAAAATGAGATCAGATGACATGAAAGCTTATCCATTCTTGTATATAGGCAAATACAGTAATGTTAATGTTTGAATGCTAATGCTCACTTGCTAATGCTAGCGATCTAATGCTAGTGCTAATATCTGCTCAATGTTATACTGTAAGTGTCCTCTGATGATGGGAATATGTGATCAGATGGCATTTAAGCTTAACCCTTCATGAGAATATATGAGATCAGATGGCTTTTAATTAACCCTTCTTGTTTTTAGGCAAATACAGTAATGTTAATGTTTGAATGCTAATGCTAACTTGCTAATGCTAGCAATATAATGTTAGTGCTAATATCTGGTCATTGTTATACTGTACATGTACTCTATGATGAGAATATGAGATCAGATGGCAATAAAGATTAACCCAACTTCTATACATTCAAATACAGTAATGTTAATGTTTGAATGCTAATGCTAACTTGCTAATGCTAGCGATCTAATGCTAGTGCTAATATCTGGTCATTGTTAAACTGTAAGTGTCCTTTATGATCAGAATAAGAGATCAGATGGCATTTAAACTTAACACTTCATGAGAATATGAGATCAGATGGCATTTAATCTTATCCATTCTAATATATAGGCAAATACAGTAATGTTAATGTTTGAATGCTAATGCTAACTTGCTAATGCTAGCGATCTAATGCTATTGTTAATATCTGCTCATAGTCATACTGTAAGTGTACTCTATGATCAGGATATGAGATCAGATGGCAATAAAGCTTAACCCTTCATGTATATAGTTCAAATAAAGTAATGGTAATGTTTGAATGCTAATGCTAATTTTTGCTAATGCTATCGATCTAATGGTAGTGCTAATATCTGGTCATTGTTATACTGTAAGTGTCCTTTATGATCAGAATAAGAGATCAGATGCCATTTAAGCATAACCCTTCATGAGAATATGAGATCAGATGTCTTTTAATTATCCCTTTTGTATATAGGAAAATACAGTAATGTTAATGTTTGAATGCTAATGCTAACTTGCTAGCGATCTAATGCTAGTGCAAATATCTGTTCATTGTTATACTGTAAGTGTCCTCTATGATGAGAATTAGACATCAGATGGCATTTTAGCATAACCCTGCATGAGAATATGAGATCAGATGGCATTAAAGCTCATACATTGTTGTATATAGGCAAATACAGTAATGTTAATGATTTGAATGCTAATGCTAATGGCATTTTGCTAATGCTATGAGATCTAATGCTAGCGCTAATATCTGGTCATTGTTAAACTGTAAGTGTCCTTATGATCAGAATAAGAGATCAGATGGCATTTAAACATAACATTTCATGAGAAATATGAGATCAGATGGCATTTAATCTTATCCATTCTTGTATATATTCAAATACAGTAATGTTAATGTCTGAATGCTAATGCTAACTTGCTAATGCTAGCGATCTAATGCTAGTGCTAATATCTGTTCATTGTTATACTGTAAAGTGTCCTCTATGATGAGAATAAGACATCAGATGGCATTTAAGCATAACCCTGCAAGAGAATATGAGATCAGATGCGTTTTTAAGCTAAACATTCTTGTATATAGGGCATATACAGTAATGTTAATGTTTGAATGCTAATGCTAACTTACTAATGCTAGCGATCTAATGCTTGTGCTAATATCTGCTCATTGTTATACTGTAATTGTCCTCTATGGTGAGAATAAGACATCAGATGGCATTTTAGCATAACCCTGCATGAGAATATGAGATCAGATGGCATTAAAGCTCATACATTCTTGTATATAGGCAAATACAGTAATGTTAATGTTTGAATGCTATTGCTAACTATTAATGCTAGCGATCTAATGCTAGTGCTAATATCTGGTCATTGTTATACTGTAAGTGTCCTCTTATGATGAGAATAAGAGATCAGATGGCATTTAAAGCATAACCCTTCATGAGAATATGAGATCAGATGTCTTTTTAATTAACCCTTCTTGTATATAGGCAAATACAGTAATGTTAATGTTTGAATGCTAATGCTAACTTGCTAATTCTAGCGATCTAATGCTAGTGCTAATATCTGGTCATTGTTATACTGTACATGTACTCTATGATGGGAATATGAGATCAGATGGCAAGAAAGATTAACCCTTCTTGTATATATTCAAATACAGTAATGTTAATGTTTGAATGCTAATGCTAATTTGCTAATGCTAGCGATCTAATGCTAATCTGGTGCTAATATCTGGTCATTGTTATACTGTAAGTGTCCTTTATGATGAGAATAAGACATCAGATGGCATTTAAGCATAACCCTTCATGAGAATATGAGATCAGATGGCTTTTAATTAACCCTTCTGTATATAGGCAAATACAGTAATGTTAATGTTTGAATGCTAATGCTAACTTGCTAATTTAGCCATCTAATGCTAGTGCTAATATCTGCTCAATGTTATACTGTAAGTGTACTCTATGATGGGAATATGAGATCAGATGGCAAGAAAGATTAACCCAACTTCTATATATTCAAATACAGTAATGTTAATGTTTGAATGCTAATGCTAATTTGCTAATGCTAGCGATCTAATGCTAGTGCTAATATCTGGTCATTGTTATACTGTAAGTGTCCTTTATGATGAGAATAAGACATCAGATGGCATTTAAGCATAACCCTTTTTGTATATAGGCAAATACAGTAATGTTAATGTTTGAATGCTAATGCTAACTTGCTAATGCTAGCGATCTAATGCTTTTTGCTAATATCTGCTCATTGTTATACTGTAAGTGTCCTCTATGATGAGAATAAGACATCAGATGGCATTTTAGCATAACCCCTGCATGAGAATATGATTCAGATGGCATTAAAGCTCATACATTCTTGTATATAGGCAAATACAGTAATGTTAATGTTTGAATGCTATTGCTAACTTGCTAATGCTAGCGATCTAATGCTAGTGCTAATATCTGGTCATTGTTATACTGTAAGTGTCCTTTATGATGAGAATAAGAGATCAGATGGCATTTAAGCATAACCCTTCATGAGAATATGAGATCAGATGGCTTTTAATTAACCCTTCTTGTATATAGGCAAATACAGTAATGTTAATGTTTGAATGCTAATGCTAACTTGCTAATGCTAGCGATCTAATGCTATTGCAAATATCTGGTCATTGTTATACTGTAGTGTCCTCTATGATGAGAATATGACATCAGATGGAATAATAAAATGGCTTAACCCATTCTTGTATATATTCAAATACAGTAATGTTAATGTTTGAATGCTAATGCTAAATTTGCTAATGCTAGCGATCTAATGCTAGTGCTAATATCTGGTCATTGTTATACTGTAAGTGTCCTTTATGATGAGAATAAGACATCAGATGGCATTTAAGCATAACCCTTCATGAGAATATGAGATCAGATGGCTTTTAATTAACCCTTCTTGTATATAGGCAAATACAGTAATGTTAATGTTTGAATGCTAATGCTAACTTGCTAATGCTAGCGATCTAATGCTAGTGCTAATATCTGGTCATTGTTATACTGTAAGTGTACTCTATGATGAGAATATGAGATCAGATGGCAAAGATTAATAACCCTTCATATATATTCAAATACAGTAATGTTAATGTTTGAATGCTAATACTACCTTTTTGAATGCTAATGCTAGCGATATAATGCTAGTGCTAATATCTGGTCATTGTTATACTGTAAGTGTCTCTATGATGAGAATAAGAGATCAGATGGCATTAAAGATTAACCCAAAGAATATGATTCAGATGAGAATATATTGAGAATCAGTAATGTTAATGTTTTTAATGCTAGCGATCTAATGCTAGTGCCATTTTTATAATATCTTATGATGAGAATTGCATTTAAACATGAGAATATGAGATCAGATGGCATTTAATTATTTATTATTGTATATAGGCAAATACAGTAATGTTAATGTTTGAAGATCTAAACTTGCTAATTCTAGCATCTAATTAAATATCTGCTCAATGTTATACTGTAAGTGTCCTCTTGATGAGAATATGAGATCAGATGGCAAGAAAGTCTTTTAATCCATTCTTGTATATATAGGCAAATACAGTAATGTTAATGTTTGAATGCTAATGCTAACTTGATAATGCTATCTAATCTAATGCTAATAGTGCTCATTGTTATATCTGCTCATATGATGAGAATACTGATGGCATGTAGCTCTATGATGAGAATATGAGATCAGATGGTAATTAAAAGCTTAACCCTTGTTGTATATATTCAAATAAAGTAATGTTAATGTTTGAATGCTAATGCTAATTTTTAATGCTAGCGATCTAATGCTAGTGCTAATATCTGGTCATTGTTATACTGTAAGTGTCCTTTATGATGAGAATAAGAGATCAGATGGCATTTAAGCATAACCCTTCATGAGAATATGAGATCAGATGGCTTTTAATTAACCCTTCTTGTATATAGGCAAATACAGTAATGTTAATGTTTGAATGCTAATGCTAACTTGCTAATAGCGATCTAGCGATCTAATATACTTAGTGCAAATATCTGCTCAATGTTATACTGTAAGTGTCCTATGATGGGAATATGTGATCAGATGGCATTTAACATAACCCTTCATGAGAATATGAGATCAGATGGCATGAATTATCCCTTCTTGTATATAGGCAAATACAGTAATGTTAATGTTTGAATGCTAATGCTAACTTGCTAATGCTAGCAATCTAATGCTTGTGCTAATATCTGGTCATTGTTATACTGTAAGTGTCCTCTATGATGAGAATAAGACATCAGATGGCATTTAAGCATAACCCCTGCATGAGAATATGAGATCAGATGGCATTTTAATAACCATTCTTGTATATATTCAAATACAGTAATGTTAATATTTGAATGCTAATGCTAACATGCTAATGCTAGCGATCTAATGCTAGTGCTAATATCTGCTCATTGTTATACTGTAAGTGTCCTTTATGATGAGAATAAGAGATCAGATGGCATTAAAGCATAACCCTTCATGAGAATATGAGATCAGATGGCTTTTAATTAACCCTTCTTGTATATAGGCAAATACAGTAATGTTAATGTTTGAATGCTAATGCTAACTTGCTAATGCTAGCGATCTAATGCTAGTGCTAATATCTGTTCATTGTTATACTGTAAGTGTCCTCTATGATGAGAATAAGACATCAGATGGCATTTAAGCATAACCCTTCATGAGAATATGAGATCAGATGGCTTTTAATTTATCCATTCTTGTATATAGGCAAATACAGTAATGTTAATGTTTGAATGCTAATGCTCACTTGCTAATGCTAGGAATATAATGTTAGTGCTAATATCTGTTCATTGTTATACTGTACGTGTCTCTATGATGAGAATATGAGATCAGATGGCTATTCAAAGAATTAACCCAGATGCCTTTTCTATACATTCATATACAGTAATGTTAATGTTTGAATGCTAATGCTAACTTGCTAATGCTAGGGATCTAATGCTAGTGCTAATATCTGGTCATTGTTAAACTGTAAGTGTCCTCTATGATGAGAATAAGAGATCAGATGGCATTTAAACATAACCCTTCATGAGAATATGAGATCAGATGGCATTTAATCTTATCCATTCTTGTATATAGGCAAATACAGTAATGTTAATGTCTGAATGCTAATGCTAACTTGCTAATGCTAGCGATCTAATGCTAGTGCTAATATCTGCTCATTGTCATACTGTAAGTGTACTCTATGATGAGAATATGAGATCAGATGGCAATAAAGCTTAACCCTTCATGTATATATTCAAATAAAGTAATGTTAATGTTTGAATGCTAATGCTAACTTGCTAATACTAGCGATCTAATGCTAGTGCTAATATCTGGTCATTGTTATACTGTAAGTGTCCTCTATGATGAGAATAAGAGATCAGATGGCATTTAAGCATAACCCTTCATGAGAATATGAGATCAGATGGCTTTTAATTAATCCTTCTTGTATATAGGCAAATACAGTAATGTTATTGTTTGAATGCTAATGCTAACTTGCTAATGCTAGCGATCTAATGCTAGTGCTAATATCTGCTCATTGTTATACTGTAAGTGTCCTCTATGATGGGAATATGTGAGCAGATGGCATTTAAGCATAACCCTTCATGAGAATATGAGATCAGATGTCATTTAATTATCCCTTCTTGTATATAGGCAAATACAGTAATGTTAATGTTTGAATGCTAATGCTAACTTGCTAATGCTAGCTATCTAATGCAAGTGCTAATATCTGGTCATTGTTATACTGTAAGTGTCCTTTATGATGAGAATAAGAGATCAGATGGCATTAAAGCATTTATCCTTATCCATTGTTGTATATATTCAAATACAGTAATGTTAATGTTTGAATGCTAATGCTAACATGCTAATGCTAGCGATCTAATGCTAGTGCTAATATCTGCTCATTGTTATACTGTAAGTGTCCTCTATGATGGGAATAATGAGATCAGATGGCATTTAAACATAACCCTTCATGAGAATATGAGATCAGATGGCATTTAATTAACCTTTCTTGTATATAGGCAAATACAGTAATGTTAATGTTTGAATGCTAATGCTAACTTGCTAATGCTAGCGATCTAATGCTAGTGCTAATATCTGTTCATTGTTATACTGTAAGTGTCCTCTATAATGAGAATAAGACATCAGATGGCATTTAAGCATAACCCTGCATGAGAATATGAGATCAGATGGCATTTAAGCTTATCCATTCTTGTATATAGGCAAATACAGTAATGTTAATGTTTGAATGCTAATGCTAACTTGCTAATGCTAGCGATCTAATGCTAGTGCTAATATCTGGTCATTGTTATACTGTAAGTGTCCTCTATGATGAGAATATGAGATCAGATGGCATTTAAGCATAACCCTTCATGAGAATATGAGATCAGATGCCTTTTAATTAACCCATCTTGTATATAGGCAAATACAGTAATGTTAATGTTTGAATGCTAATGCTAACTTGCTAATGCTAGCGATCTAATGCTAGTGCTAATATCTGCTCATTGTTATACTGTAAGTGTCCTCTATGATGAGAATAAGAGATCAGATGGCATTTAAGCATAACCCTGCATGAGAATATGAGATCAGATGGCATTAAAGCTTATCCATTCTTGTATATAGGCAAATCCAGTAATGTTAATGTTTGAATGCTAATGCTAACTTGCTAATGCTAGCGATCTAATGCTAGTGCTAATATCTGGTCATTGTTATACTGTAGTGTCCTTTATGATGAGAATAAGACATCAGATGGCATTTAAGCATAACCCTTCATGAGAATATGAGATCAGATGGCTTTTATTAACCCTTCTTGTATATAGGCAAATACAGTAATGTTAATGTTTGAATGCTAATGCTAACTTGCTAATGCTAGCGATCTAATGCTAGTGCTAATATCTGGTCATTGTTATACTGTAAGTGTCCTCTATGATGAGAAAATGAGATCAGATGGCATTTAAGCATAACCCCTTCATGAGAATATGAGATCAGATGGCATTTTTAATTATCCATTGTTGTATATAGGCAAATACAGTAATGTTAATGTTTGAATGCTAATGCTAACTTGCTAATGCTAGCGATCTAATGCTAGTGCAAATATCTGCTCATTGTTATACTGTAAGTGTCCTCTATGATGAGAATAAGAGATCAGATGGCATTTAAGCATAACCCTTCATGAGAATATGAGATCAGATGGCATTTATGCTTATCCATTGTTGTATATAGGCAAATACAGTAATGTTAATGTTTGAATGCTAATGCTAACTTGCTAATGCTAGCAATCTAATGCTAGTGCTAATATCATTGTAATACTGTCAGTGTCCTCTATGATGAGAATGACATCAGATGGCATTTATGATGAGAATATGAGATCAGATGGCATTTTAAAGCTTATCCATTCTTGTATATATTCAAAATAAAGTAATGTTAATGTTTGAATGCTAATGCTAACTTGCTAATGCTAGCGATCTAATGCTAGTGCTAATATCTGGTCATTGTTATACTGTAAGTGTCCTTTATGATGAGAATAAGAGATCAGATGGCATTTAAGCATAACCCTTCATGAGAATATGAGATCAGATGGCTTTTAATTAACCCTTCTTGTATATAGGCAAATACAGTAATGTTAATGTTTGAATGCTAATGCTAACTTGCTAATGCTAGCGCATCTAATGCTAGTGCTAATATCTGGTCATTGTTATACTGTAAGTGTCCTCTATGATGAGAATAAGACATCAGATGGCATTTAAGCATAACCCTTCATGAGAATATGAGATCAGATGGCCTAATCCATTCTTGTATATAGGCAAATACAGTAATGTTAATGTTTGAATGCTAATGCTAACTTGCTAATGCTAGCGATCTAATGCTAGTGCTAATATCTGGTCATTGTTATACTGTAAGTGTCCTCTATGATGAGAATAAGAGATCAGATGGCATTTAAGCATAACCCTTCATGAGAATATGAGATCAGATGGCATTTAAGCTTATCCATTGTTGTATATAGGCAAATACAGTAATGTTAATGTTTGAATGCTAATGCTAACTTGCTAATGCTAGCGATCTAATGCTAGTGCTAATATCTGCTCATTGTTATACTGTAAGTGTCCTTTATGATGAGAATAAGAGATCAGATGGCATTTAAGCATGATCATGAGAATATGAGATCAGATGGCATTTAATTAACCCTTCTTGTATATATTCAAATACAGTAATGTTAATGTTTGAATGCTAATGCTAACTTGCTAATGCTAGCGATCTAATGCTAGTGCTAATATCTGCTCATTGTTATACTGTAAGTGTCCTCTATGATGAGAATAAGACATCAGATGGCATTTAAGCATAACCCTTCATGAGAATATGAGATCAGATGGCATTTTTGCTTATCCATTTCTTGTATATAGGCAAATACAGTAATGTTAATGTTTGAATGCTAATGCTAACTTGCTAATGCTAGCGATCTAATGCTAGTGCTAATATCTGCTCATTGTAATACTGTAAGTGTCCTCTATGATGAGAATAAGACATCAGATGGCATTTAAGCATATGATGCATGAGAATATGAGATCAGATGGCATTTAAAGCTTATCCATTCTTGTATATATTCAAATACAGTAATGTTAATGTTTGAATGCTAATGCTAATTTGCTAATGCTAGCGATCTAATGCTAGTGCTAATATCTGCTCATTGTTATACTGTAAGTGTCCTTATGATGAGAATAAGAGATCAGATGGCATTTAAGCATAACCCTTCATGAGAATATGAGATCAGATGGCTTTTAATTAACCATTCTTGTATATAGGCAAATACAGTAATGTTAATGTTTGAATGCTAATGCTAACTTGCTAATGCTAGCGATCTAATGCTAGTGCTAATATCTGCTCATTGTTATACTGTAAGTGTCCTCTATGATGAGAATAAGACATCAGATGGCATTTAAGCATAACCCTTCATGAGAATATGAGATCAGATGGCATTTAATTATCCATTCTTGTATATAGGCAAATCCAGTAATGTTAATGTTTGAATGCTAATGCTAACTTGCTAATGCTAGCAATCTAATGCTAGTGCTAATATCTGGTCATTGTTATACTGTAAGTGTCCTCTATGATGAGAATATGAGATCAGATGGCATTTAAGCATAACCCTTCATGAGAATATGAGATCAGATGTCTTTTAATTATCCATTTTGTATATAGGCAAATACAGTAATGTTAATGTTTGAATGCTAATGCTAACTTGCTAATGCTAGCGATCTAATGCTAGTGCTAATATCTGCTCATTGTTATACTGTAAGTGTCCTCTATGATGGGAATATGAGATCAGATGGCATTTAAGCATAACCCTTCATGAGAATATGAGATCAGATGGCTTTAATTAACCCCATTCTTGTATATAGGCAAATACAGTAATGTTAATGTTTGAATGCTAATGCTAACTTGCTAATGCTAGCGATCTAATGCTAGTGCTAATATCTGCTCATTGTTATACTGTAAGTGTCCTCTATGATGAGAATAAATATGAGAATATGAGATCAGATGGCATTAATGCTCATACATTCTTTTAAAAAAGCAAATACAGTAATGGCATAACCCTGAATCTAATGCTAGTGCTAATATCTGCTCAGATCACTGAGTGTCCTCTATGATGGGAATCAGATCAGATGGCATTTAAGCATAACCCATGATGAGAATATGAGATCAGATGTCTTTTAATTAACCATTCTTGTATATAGGCAAATACAGTAATGTTAATGTTTGAATGCTAATGCTAACTTGCTAATGCTAGCGATCTAATGCTAGTGCTAATATCTGTTCATTGTTATACTGTAAGTGTCCTCTATGATGAGAATAAGAGATCAGATGGCATTTAAGCATAACCCTTCATGAGAATATGAGATCAGATGGCTTTTAAGCTTATCCATTCTTGTATATAGGCAAATACAGTAATGTTAATGTTTGAATGCTAATGCTAACTTGCTAATGCTAGCGATCTAATGCTAGTGCTAATATCTGCTCATTGTTATACTGTAAGTGTCCTCTATGATGAGAATAAGAGATCAGATGGCATTTAAGCATAACCCTTCATGAGAATATGAGATCGATGGCATTTAATTAACCATTTCTTGTATATAGGCAAATACAGTAATGTTAATGTTTGAATCCTAATGCTAACTTGCTAATGCTAGCGATCTAATGCTAATAATATCTGCTCATTGTTTATCTGTCAGTGTGTTATATGAAGAGAATAAGAGATCAGATGGCATTTAAGCATAACCCTTCATGAGAATATGAGATCAGATGGCAATTTTAATTAACCCCTTCTTGTATATTTTCAAATACAGTAATGTTAATTGTTTGAATGCTAATGCTAACTTGCTAATGCTAGCCATCTAATGCTAGTGCTAATATCTGGTCATTGTTATACTGTAAGTGTCCTCTATGATGAGAATAAGAGATCAGATGGCATTTAAGCATAACCCTTCATGAGAATATGAGATCAGATGGCATTTCAATACAGTAATGTTAATGTTTTAATGTTTAATGCTAACTTGCTAATGCTAGCGATCTAATGCTAGTGCTAATATCTGGTCATTGTTATACTGTAAGTGTCCTCTATGATGGGAATATGAGATCAGATGGCATCTAAACATAACCCTTTATCAGAATATGAGATCAGATGTCATTTAATTAACCCTTCTTGTATATAGGCAAATACAGTAATGTTAATGTTTGAATGCTAATGCTTACTTGCTAATACTAGCGATCTAATGCTAGTGCTAATATCTGTTCATTGTTATACTGTAAGTGTCCTCTATAATGAGAATAAGACATCAGATGGCATTTAAGCATAACCCTGCATGAGAATATGAGATCGGATGGCATTTAATCTTATCCATTCTTATATATAGGCAAATACAGTCATGTTAATGTCTGAATGCTAATGCTAACTTGCTAATGCTAGCGATCTAATGCAAGTGCTAATATCTGCTCATTGTTATACTGTAAGTGTCCTTTATGATGAGAATAAGAGATCAGATGGCATTTAAGCATAACCCTTCATGAGAATATGAGATCAGATGGCTTTTAATTCACCTTTCTTGTATATAGGTAAATACAGCAATGTTAATGTCTGAATGCTAATGCTAACTTGCTAATGCTAGCTATCTAATGCTTGTGCTAATATCTGATCATTGTTATACTGTAAGTGTCCTCTATGATGAGAATAAGACAACAGATGGCATTTAAGCATGACCCTTCATGAGATTATGAGATCAGATGGCATTAAAACTTATCCATTCTTGTATAAAGGCAAATCCAGTGATGTTAAAGTTTGAACGCTAATGCTCACTTGCTAATGCTAGCGATATAATGCTAGTGCTAATATTTGGTCATTGTTATACTGTACGTGTACTCTATGATGAGAATATGAGATCAGATGGCAATAAAGATTAACCCAACTTCTATATATTCAAATACAGTAATGTTAATGTTTGAATGCTAATGCTAACTTTCTAATCTTAGCGATCTAATGCTAGTGCTAATATCTGGTCATTCTTACACTGTAAGTGTCCTCTATGATGAGAATAAGAGATCAGATGGCATTTAAACATAACTCTTCATTAGAATATGAGATCAGATGGCATTTATTCTTATCCATTCTTGTATATAGGCAAATACAGTAATGTTAATGTCTGAATGCTAATGCTAACTTGCTAATGCTAGCGATCTAATGCTAGTGCTAATATCTGCTCATTGTCACACTGTAAGTGTACTCTATGATGAGCATATGAGATCAGATGGCAATAAAGCTTATCCCTTCTTGTATATATTCAAATAAAGTAATGTTAAGGTTTGAATGCTAATGCTAACTTGCTAATGCTAGCGATCTAATGCTAGTGCTAATATCTGTTAATTGTTATACTGTAAGTGTCCTCTATGATGAGAATAAGACATCAGATGGCATTTAAGCATAACACTGAATGAGAATCTGATATCAGATGGCATTTATGCTTATCCATTGTTGTATATAGGCAAATACAGTAATGTTAATGTTTGAATGCTAATGCAAACTTGCTAATGGTAGCGATATAATGCTAGTGCTAATATCTGCTCATTTTAATACTGTAAGTGTCCTATATGATGAGAATAAGACATCAGATGGCATTTAAGCATTACCCTGCATGAGAATATGAGATCAGATGGCATTAAAGCTTATCCATTCTTGTATATAGGCAAATACAGTAATGTTAATGTTTGAATGCTTATGATAACTTGCTAATGCTAGCCATCTAATGCGTGTGCTAATATCTGCTAATTGTTATACTGTTAGTGTCCTCTATGATGAGAATAAGACATCAGATGGCATTTAAGCATAACCCTTAATGAGAATATGAGATCAGATGGCATTAAAGCTTATCCATACTTGTATATAGGCAAATCCAGTAATGTTAATGTTTGAATTCTAATGCTAACTTGCTAATGCTAGCGATCTAATGCTAGTGCTAATATCTGGTCATTGTTATACTGTAAATGTCCTTTATGATGAGAATAAGAGATCAGATGGCATTTAAGCATAACCCTTCATGTGAATATGATATCAGATCGCTTTTAAATAACCCTTCTTGTATAAAGGCAAATAAAGTAATGTTAATGTTTGAATGCTAATGCTAACTTGCAAATGCTAGCGATCTAATGCTAGTGCTAATATCTGTTCATTATTATACTGTAAGTGTCCTCTATGATGAGAATAAGACATCAGATGTCATTTAAGCATAACCCTGAAGAGAATATGAGATCAGATGGCATTTATGCTGATCCAATGTTGTATAAAGGCAAATACAGTAATGTTAATGTTTGAATGCTAATGCTAACTTGCTAATGCTAGCGATCTAATGCTAGTGCTAATATCTGCTCATTGTAATACTGTAAGTGTACTCTATGATGAGAATATGAGATCAGATGGCATTTTAGCATAACCCTTCATGAGAATATGAGATCAGATGGCTTTTAATTAACCCTTCTTGCATTTAGGCAAATACAGTATTGTTAATGTTTTGAATGCTAATGCTAACTTGCTAATGCTAGCGGTCTAATGCTAGTGCTAATATCTGCTCATTGTCATACTGTAAGTGTACTCTATGATGAGAATATGAGATCAGATGGCAATAAAGCTTTACCCTTCTTGTATATATTCAAATAAAGTAATGTTAATGTTTGAATGCTAATACTAATTTGCTAATGCTAGCGATCTAATGCTAGTGCTAATATCTGCTCAATGTTATACTGTACGTGTCCTCTCTGATGGGAATATGTGATCAGATGCCATTTAAGCTTAACCCTTCATGAGAATATGAGATCAGATGGCTTTTAATTAACCCTTCTTGTATATAGGCAAATACAGTAATGTTAGTGTTTGAATGCTAATGCTAACTTGCTAATGCTAGCGATATAATGCTAGTGCTAATATCTGCTCATTGTTATACTGTACGTGTACTCTATGATGAGAATATGAGATCAAATGGCAATAAAGATTAACCCAACTTCTATATATTCAAATACAGTAATGTTAATGTTTGAATCCTAATGCTACCTTGCTAATGCTAGCGATCTAATGCTAGTGCTAATATCTGGTCATTGTTAAACTGTAAGTGTCCTATATGATGAGAATAAGAGATCAGATGGCATTTAAACATAAATCTTCATGAGAATATGAGATCAGATGGCATTAAAGCTTATCCATTCTTGTATATAGGTAAATACAGTAATGTTAATGTCTGAATGCTAATGCTAACTTGCTAATGCTAGCGATCTAATGCTAGTGCTAATATCTGCTCATTTTCATACTGTAAGTGTACTCTATGATGAGAATATGAGATCAGATGGCATTAAAGCTTAACGTTTCTTGTATATATTCAAATAAAGTAATGTTAATGTTTGAATGCTAATGCTAATTTGCAAATGCTGACGATCTAATGCTAGTGCTAATATCTGGTCATTGTTATACTGTAAGTGACATTTATGATGAGAATAAGAGTTCAGTTGGCATTTTAGCATAACCCTTCATGAGAATATGAGATCAGATGGCTTTTAATTAACCCTTCTTGTATATAGGCAAATACAGTAATGTTAATGTTTGAATGCTAATGCTAACTTGCTAATGGTAGCGATCTAATTCTTATGCAAATATCTGCTCATTGTTATACTGTAAGTGTCCTCTATGATGAGAATAAGACATCAGATGTCATTCCAGTATCACCCTTCATGAGAATATGAGATCAGATGGCATGAAAGCTTATCCATTCTTGTATATAGGCAAATCCAGTAATGTTTATGTTTGAATGCTAATGCTATCTTGTGAATCCTTGCAATCCAATGCTTGTGCTAATATCTGGTCATTGTTATACTGTAAGTGTCCTCTATGATGGGAATATGAGATCAGATGGCATTTAGGCATAACCCTTTATGAGAATATGAGATCAGATGTCATTTAATTAACATTTCTTGTATATATTCAAATACACTCATGTTAATTTTTGATTGCTAATGCTAACTGGTTAATGCTAGCGATCTAATGCTAGTTCTAATATCTGGTCATTGTTAAACTGAAAGTGTCCTTTATGATGAGAATAAGAGATCAGATGGCATTCAAGCATTCCCCTTCATGAGAATATGAGATCAGATGGCTTTTAATTAACCCCTCTTGTATATAGGCAAATACAGTAATGTTAATTTTTGGATACTAATGCTAACTTGCTAATGCTAGCGATCTAATGCTAGTGCTAATATCTGTTCATTGTTATACTGTAAGTGTCCTCTATGATGAGAATAAGACATCAGATGGCATTTAAGCATAACACTGAATGAGAATCTGAGATCAGATGGCATTTATGCTTATCCATTGTTGTATATAGGCAAATCCAGTAATGTTAATGTTTGAATGCTAATGCTCACTTGCTAATGCTAGCGATATAATGCTAGTGCTAATATCTGGTCATTGTTATACTGTACGTATACTCTATGATGAGAATATGAGATCAAATGGCAATAAAAATTAACCCAACTTCTATATATTCAAATACAGTAATGTTAATGTATGAATGCTAATGCTAACTTGCTAATGCTAGGGGTCTAATGCTAGTGCTAATATCTGGTCATTGTTAAACTGTAAGTGTCCTCTATGATGAGAATAAGGGATCAGATGGCATTTAAAAATAACTCTTCATGAAAATATGAGATCAGATGTCATTTAATCTTATCCATTCTTGTATATAGGCAAATACAGTAATGTTAATGTCTGAATGCTAATGCTAACTTGCTAATGCTAGCGATCTAATGCTAGTGCTAGTATCTGCTCATTGTCATATTGTAAGTGTACTCTATGATGAGAATATGAGATCAGATGGCAATAAAGCTTAACCATTCTTGTATATATTCAAATAAAGTAATGTTAATGTTTGAATGCTAATGCTAACTTGCTAATGCTAGCGGTCTAATGCTAGTGCTAATATCTGGTCATTGTTAAACTGTAAGTGTCCTCTATGATGAGAATAAGGGATCAGATGGCATTTAAAAATAACCCTTCATGAGAATATGAGATCAGATGGCTTTTAATTAACCCTTCTTGTATATAGGCAAATACAGTAATGTTAATGTTTGAATGCTAATGCTAACTTGCTAATGCTAGGGGTCTAATGCTAGTGCTAATATCTGGTCATTGTTAAACTGTAAGTGTCCTCTATGATGAGAATAAGGGATCAGATGGCATTTAAAAATAACTCTTCATGAGAATATGAGATCAGATGTCATTTAATCTTATCCATTCTTGTATATAGGCAAATACAGTAATGTTAATGTCTGAATGCTAATGCTAACTTGCTAATGCTAGCGATCTAATGCAAGGGCTAATATCTGCTCATTGTTATACTGTAAGTGTCCTTTATGATGAGAATAAGAGATCAGATGGCATTTAAGCATAACCCTGCATGAGAATATGAGATCAGATGGCATTTATCCTTATCCATTGTTGTAAAAAGGCAAATACAGTAATGTGAATGAATGCTAATGCTAACATGCTAATGCTAGCGATATAATGCTAGTGCTAATATCTGCTCATTGTTAAACTGTAAGTGTCCTCTATGATGAGAATAACAGATCAGATGGCATTTAAAAATAACTCTTCATGAGAATATGAGATCAGATGGCATTAAAGCTCATACATTCTTGTATATAGGCAAATACAGTAATGATAATGTCTGAATGCTAATGCTAACTTGCTAATGCTAGCGATCTAAAGCTAGTGCTAATATCTGCTCATAGTCATACTGCAAGTGTACTCTAAGATCAGGATATGAGATCAGATGGCAATAAAGCTTAACCCTTCATGTATAAATTCAAATAAAGTAATGGTAATGTTTGAATGCTAATGCTAACTTGCTAATGCTAGCGATCTAATGCTAATGCTAATATCTGCTCATTGTCATTCTGAAAGTGTCCTCTATGATGGGAATATGAGATCAGATGGCATTTAAGCATAACCCTGCATGAGAATATGAGATCAGATGGCTTTTAATTAACCCTTCTTGTATATAGGCAAATACAGTAATGTTAATGTTTGAATACTAATACGAACTTGCTAATTCCAGCGATCTAATGCTAGTGCTAATATCTGCTCAATGTCATACTGTAAGTGTACTCTATGATGGGAATGAGATCAGATGGCAAGAAAGATTAACCCAACTTCTATATATTCAAATACAGTAATGTTAATGTTTAAATGCTAATGCTAATTTGCTAATGCTAGCGATCTAATGCTAGTGCTAATATCTGGTCATTGTTATACTGTTAGTGTCCTTTATGATGAGAATAAGACATCAGATGGCATTTAAGCATAACCCTGCATGAGAATATGAGATCAGATGGCATTAATGCTCATACATTCTTGTATATAGGCAAATACAGTCATGTTAATGTTTGAATGCTATTGCTAACTTGCTAATGCTAGCGATCTAATGCTAGTGCTAATATCTGCTCAATGTTATACTGTAAGTGTCCTCTCTGATGGGAATATGTGATCAGATGGCATTTAAACATATCCCTTCATGAGAATATGAGATCAGATGTCTTTTAATTAACCCTTCTTGTATATAGGCAAATACAGTAATGTTAATGTTTGAATGCTAATTCTAACTTGCTAATGCTAGCGATCTAATGCTTGTGCAAATATCTGCTCATTGTTATACTGTAAGTGTCCTCTATGATGATTATAAGACATCAGATGGCATTTAAGCATAACCCTGCATGAGAATATGAGATCAGATGGCATTTATGCTTATCCATTGTTGTATAAAGGCAAATACAGTAATGTTAATATTTGAATGCTAATGCTAACCTGCTAATGCTAGCGATATAATGCTAGTGCTAATTTCTGCTCATTGTAATACTGTAAGTGTCCTCTATGAAGAGAATAAGACATCAGATGGCATTTAAGCATAACCCTGCATGAGAAAATGAGATCAGATGGCATGAAAGCTTATCCATTCTTGTATATAGGCAAATACAGAAATGTTAATGTTTGAATGCTAATACTCACTTGCTAATGCTAGCGATCTAATGCTAGTGCTAATATCTGCTCAATGTTATACTGTAAGTGTCCTCTCTGATGGGAATATGTGATCAGATGGCATTTAAGCTTAACCCTTCATGAGAATATGAGATCAGTTGGCTTTTAATTAACCCTTCTTGTTTTTAGGCAAATACAGTAATGTTAATGTTTGAATGCTAATGCTCACTTGCTAATGCTAGCAATATAATGTTTGTGCTAATATCTGGTCATTGTTATACTGTACGTGTACTCTATGATGAGAATATGAGATCAGATGGCTATAAAGATTAACCCAACTTCTATATATTCAAATACAGTAATGTTAATGTTTGAATGCTAATGCTAACTTGCTAATGCTAGCGATCTAATGCTAGCGCTAATATCTGGTCATTGTTAAACTGTAAGTGTCCTTTATGATCAGAATAAGAGATCAGATGGCATTTAAACTTAACACTTCATGAGAATATGAGATCAGATGGCATTTAATCTTATCCATTCTAATATATAGGCAAATACAGTAATGATAATGTCTGAATGCTAATGCTAACTTGCTAATGCTAGAGATCTAATGCTAGTGCTAATATCTACTCATTGTCATACTGTAAGTTTACTCTATGATCAGGATATGAGATCAGATGGCAATAAAGCTTAACCCTTCATGTATAAGTTCAAATACAGTAATGTTAATGTTTGAATCCTAATGCTAACTTGCTAATGCTTGCGATCTAATGCTAGTGCTAATATCTGGTCATTGTTAAACTGTAAGTGTCCTATATGATGAGAATAAGAGATCAGATGGCATTTAAACATAACTCTTCATGAGAATATGAGATCAGATGGCATTAAAGCTTATCCATTCTTGTATATAGGTAAATACAGTAATGTTAATGTCTGAATGCTAATGCTAACTTGCTAATGCTAGCGATCTAATGCAAGTGCTAATATCTGCTCATTTTCATACTGTAAGTGTACTCTATGATGAGAATATGAGATCAGATGGCATTAAAGCTTAACGTTTCATTGTATATATTCAAATAAATACAATGTTAATGTTTGAATGCTAATGCTAATTTGCAAATGCTGACGATCTAATGCTAGTGCTAATATCTGGTCATTGTTATACTGTAAGTGACATTTATGATGAGAATAAGAGTTCAGTTGGCATTTTAGCTTAACCCTTCATGAGAATATGAGATCAGATGGCTTTTAATTAACCCTTCTTGTATATAGGCAAATACAGTAATGTTAATGTTTGAATGCTAATGCTAACTTGCTAATGGTAGCGATCTAATTCTTATGCAAATATCTGCTCATTGTTATACTGTAAGTGTCCTCTATGATGAGAATAAGACATCAGATGTCATTCCAGTATCACCCTTCATGAGAATATGAGATCAGATGGCATGAAAGCTTATCCATTCTTGTATATAGGCAAATCCAGTAATGTTTATGTTTGAATGCTAATGCTATCTTGTGAATGCTTGCAATCCAATGCTTGTGCTAATATCTGGTCATTGTTATACTGTAAGTGTCCTCTATGATGGGAATATGAGATCAGATGGCATTTAGGCATAACCCTTTATGAGAATATGAGATCAGATGTCTTTTAATTATCTATTTTGTATATAGGCAAATACAGTAATGTTAATGTTTGAATGCTAATGCTAACTTGCTAATGCTAGCGGTCTAATGCTTGTGCTAATATCTGCTCAATGTTATACTGTAAGTGTACTCTATGATGGGAATATGAGATCAGATGGCATTTAAGCATAACCCTGCATGAGAATATGAGATCAGATGCCTTTTAATTAACCCTTCTTGTATATAGGCAAATACAGTAATGTTAATGTTTGAATGCTAATGCTAACTTGCTAATGCTAGCGATCTAATGCTTGTGCTAATATCTGCTCATTGTTATACTGTAAGTGTCCTCTATGATGATTATAAGACATCAGATGGCATTTTAGCATAACCTTGCATGAGAATATGAGATCAGATGGCATTAATGCTCAACCATTCTTGTATATAGGCAAATACAGTAATGTTAATGCTTTTTTAATGCTATTGCTAACTTGCTAATGCTAGCCATCTAATGCTAGTGCTAATATCTGCTCAATGTTATACTGTAAGTGTCCTCTCTGATGGGAATATGTGATCAGATGGCATTTAAGCATATCCCTTCATGAGAATATGAGATCAGATGTCTTTTAATTAACCCTTCTTGTATATATTCAAATACAGTAATGTTAATGTTTGAATGCTAATGCTAACTTGCTAATGCTAGCGATCTAATGCTAGTGCTAATATCTGTTCATTGTTATACTGTAAGTGTCCTCTATGATGGGAATATGAGATCAGATGGCATTTAAGCATAACCCTTCATCAGAATATGAGATCAGATGGCTTTTTTTTAATTAACCCTTCTTGTATATAGGCAAATACAGTAATGTTAATGTTTGAATGCTAATGCTAACTTGCTAATGCTAGCGATCTAATGCTAGTGCTAATATCTGCTCATTGTTATACTGTAAGTGTCCTCTATGATGAGAATAAGACATCAGATGGCATTTAAGCATAACCCTTCATGAGAATATGAGATCAGATGGCATTTAATTATCCATTCTTGTATATAGGCAAATACAGTAATGTTAATGTTTGAATGCTAATGCTAACTTGCTAATGCTAGCGATCTAATGCTAGTGCTAATATCTGGTCATTGTTATACTGTAAGTGTCCTTTATGATGAGAATAAGACATCAGATGGCATTTAAGCATAACCCTTCATGAGAATATGAGATCAGATGGCTTTTAATTCACCATTCTTGTATATAGGCAAATACAGTAATGTTAATGTTTGAATGCTAATGCTAACTTGCTAATGCTAGCGATCTAATGCTTGTGCTAATATCTGCTCATTGTTATACTGTAAGTGTCCTCTATGATGAGAATATGAGATCAGATGGCATTTAAGCATAACCCTTCATGAGAATATGAGATCAGATGGCATTAAAGTATCCATTCTTGTATATAGGCAAATCCAGTAATGTTAATGTTTGAATGCTAATGCTAACTTGCTAATGCTAGCGATCTAATGCTAGTGCTAATATTTGGTCATTGTTATACTGTAAGTGTACTTTATGATGAGAATATGAGATCAGATGGCATTAAAGCATTAACCCCTTGTATGAGAATTGAAATACAGATGTTAATTTTGAATTAACCCTAACTTTCTAATATAGGATCAAATGCTAATGTTAATATTTGGTCATTCTAATACTGCTAATGCTAGTGTCCTCTATGATGAGAATAAGAGATCAGATGGCATTTAAACATAACTCTTCATTAGAATATGAGATCAGATGGCATTTATTCTTATCCATTCTTGTATATATTCAAATACAGTAATGTTAATGTTTGAATGCTAATGCTAACTTGCTAATGCTAGCGATCTAATGCTAGTGCTAATATCTGGTCATTGTTATACTGTAAGTGTCCTTTATTCAAATGTAAGAATAAGAATCAGATGGCATTTAATCTAACCTTCATGAGAATATGAGATCAGATGGCATTAAAATTATCCATTCTTGTATATAGGCAAATACAGTAATGTTAATGTTTGAATGCTAATGCAAACTTGCTAATGCTAGCGATCTAATGCTAGTGCTAATATCTGGTCATTGTTATACTGTAAGTGTCCTTTATGATGAGAATAAGAGATCAGATGGCATTTAAGCATAACCCTTAATGAGAATATGAGATCAGATGGCATTAGCTTATCCATTGTTGTATATATTCAAATACAGTAATGTTAATGTTTGAATGCTAATGCTAACTTGCTAATGCTAGCGATCTAATGCTAGTGCTAATATCTGGTCATTGTTATACTGTAAGTGTCCCTTATGATGAGAATAAGACATCAGATGGCATTAAAAGCATAACCCTTCATGAGAATATGAGATCAGATGGCATTAAAGCTTAACCCTTCTTGTATAAAGGCAAATACAGTAATGTTAATGTTTGAATGCTAATGCTAACTTGCTAATGCTAGCGATCTAATGCTAGTGCTAATATCTGGTCATTGTTATACTGTAAGTGTCCTCTATGATGAGAATAAGACATCAGATGGCATTTAAGCATAACCCTTCATGAGAATATGAGATCAGATGGCATTAAAGCTTATCCAATGTTGTATAAAGGCAAATACAGTAATGTTAATGTTTGAATGCTAATGCTAACTTGCTAATGCTAGCGATCTAATGCTAGTGCTAATATCTGCTCATTGTTATACTGTAAGTGTCCTCTATGATGAGAATATGAGATCAGATGGCATTTAAGCATAACCCTTCATGAGAATATGAGAGATCAGATGGCTTTTAATTATCCCTTCTTGTATTTAGGCAAATACAGTAATGTTAATGTTTTGAATGCTAATGCTAACTTGCTAATGCTAGCGATCTAATGCTAGTGCTAATATCTGTCATTGTTATACTGTAAGTGTACTCTATGATGAGAATATGAGATCAGATGGCAATAAAGATTAACCCTTCTTGTATATATTCAAATAAAGTAATGTTAATGTTTGAATGCTAATGCTAATTTGCTAATGCTAGCGATCTAATGCTAGTGCTAATATCTGCTCAATGTTATACTGTAAGTGTCCTCTCTGATGAGAATATGTGATCAGATGGCATTTAAGCTTAACCCTTCATGAGAATATGAGATCAGATGGCTTTTAATTAACCCTTCTTGTATATAGGCAAATACAGTAATGTTAAGTGTTTGAATGCTAATGCTAACTTGCTAATGCTAGCGATATAATGCTAGTGCTAATATCTGCTCATTGTTATACTGTATGAGAATGTACTCTATGATGAGAATATGAGATCAAATGGCAATAAAGATTAACCCAACTTCTATATATTCAAATACAGTAATGTTAATGTTTGAATCCTAATGCTACCTTGCTAATGCTAGCGATCTAATGCTAGTGCTAATATCTGGTCATTGTTAAACTGTAAGTGTCTATATGATGAGAATAAGAGATCAGATGGCATTTAAACATAAATCTTCATGAGAATATGAGATCAGATGGCATTAAAGCTTATCCATTCTTGTATATAGGTAAATACAGTAATGTTAATGTCTGAATGCTAATGCTAACTTGCTAATGCTAGCGATCTAATGCTAGTGCTAATATCTGCTCATTTTCATACTGTAAGTGTACTCTATATGATGAGAATATGAGATCAGATGGCATTAAAGCTTTAAATTTTTGTATATATTCAAATAAAGTAATGTTAATGTTTGAATGCTAATGCTAACTTGCTAATGCTAGCGATCTAATGCTAGTGCTAATATCTGGTCATTGTTATACTGTAAGTGACATTTATGATGAGAATAAGAGTTCAGTTGGCATTTTAGCATAACCCTTCATGAGAATATGAGATCAGATGGCTTTTAATTAACCCTTCTTGTATATAGGCAAATACAGTAATGTTAATGTTTGAATGCTAATGCTAACTTGCTAATGGTAGCGATCTAATTCTTATGCAAATATCTGCTCATTGTTATACTGTAAGTGTCTCTATGATGAGAATAAGACATCAGATGTCATTCCAGTATCACCCTTCATGAGAATATGAGATCAGATGGCATGAAAGCTTATCCATTCTTGTATATAGGCAAATCCAGTAATGTTTATGTTTGAATGCTAATGCTATCTTTTGAATCCTTGCAATCCAATGCTTGTGCTAATATCTGGTCATTGTTATACTGTAAGTGTCCTCTATGATGGGAATATGGAGATCAGATGGCATTTAGGCATAACCCTTTATGAGAATATGAGATCAGTTGTCATTTAATTAACATTTCTTGTATATATTCAAATACACTCATGTTAATTTTGATTGCTAATGCTAACTGGTTAATGCTAGCGATCTAATGCTAGTTCTAATATCTGGTCATTGTTAAACTGAAAGTGTCCTTTATGATGAGAATAAGAGATCAGATGGCATTCAAGCATTCCATTCTTCATGAGAAGAATATGAGATCAGATGGCTTTTAATTAACCCCTCTTGTATATAGGCAAATACAGTAATGTTAATT
>CM056197.1:11863507-11886813 GCA_029692085.1 Gymnothorax javanicus
ATACAGTGATGTTATTGTTTGAATGCTAATGCTAACTTGCTAATGCTAGCGATCTAATGCTAGTGCTAATATCTGCTCAATGTTATACTGTAAGTGTCCTCTCTGATGGGAATATGTGAGCAGATGGCATTTAAGCATAACCCTTCATGAGAATATGAGATCAGATGTCCTTTAATTAACCCTTCTTGTATATTGGCCAATACAGTAATGTTAATGTTTGAATGCTAATGCTAAATTGCTAATGCTAGCTATCTAATGCAAGTGCTAATATCTGGTCATTGTTATACTGTAAGTGTCCTTTATGATGAGAATAAGAGATCAGATGGCATTGAAGCATAACCCTTCTTGTATATATTCAATACAGTAATGTTAATGTTTGACTGCTAATGCTAACATGCTAATGCTAGCGATCTAATGCTAGTGCTAATATCTGGTCATTGTTATACTGTAAGTGTCGTCTATGATGGGAATATGAGATCAGATGGCATTTAAACATAACCCTTTATCAGAATATGAGATCAGATGTCATTTAATTAACCTTTCTTGTATAAAGGGCAAATACAGTAATGTTAATGTTTGAATGCTAATGCTAACTTGCTAATACTAGCGATCTAATGCTAGAGCTAATATCTGTTCATTGTTATACTGTAAGTGTCCTCTATAATGAGAATAAGACATCAGATGGCTTTTAAGCATAACCCTGCATGAGAATATGAGATCAGATGGCATTTAATCTTATCCATTCTTGTATATAGGCAAATACAGTAATGTTAATGTTTGAATCCTAATGCTAACTTGCTAATGCTAGCGATCTAATGCTAGTGCTAATATCTGTTCATTGTTGTACTGTAAGTGTCCTGTCTGATGGGAATATGTGATCAGATGGCTTTTAAGCATAACCTTTCATGAGAATATGAGATCAGATGCCTTTTAATTAACCCATCTTGTATATAGGCTAATACAGTAATGTTAATGTTTGAATGCTAATGCTAACTTGCTAATGCTAGCGATCTAATGCCAGTGCAAATATCTGCTCATTGTTATACTGTAAGTGTCCTCTATGAAGAGAATAAGACATCAGATGACATTTAAGTATAACCCTTAATGAGAATATGAGATCAGATGGCATTCAAGCTTATCCATTCTTGTATATAGGCAAATCCAGTAATGTTAATGTTTGAATCCTAATGCTCACTTGCTAATGCTAGCAATCTAATGCTTGTGCTAATATCTGGTCATGTTATACTGTACGTGTACTCTATGATGAGAATATGAGATCAGATGGCAATAAAGCTTAACCCTTCTTGTACATATTCATTACAGTAATGTTAATGTTTGAATGCTAATGCTAACTACAGTAATTCTAGTTTCTAATGCTAGTGCTAATATCTGGTCATTGTTATACTGTAAGTGTCCTCTATGATGGGAATATGAGATCAGATGGCATTTAAGTATAACCCTTCATGAGAATATGAGATCAGATGGCATTTTTAATTAACCCTTCTTGTATATAGGCAAATACAGTAATGTTATTGTTTGAATGCTAATGCTAACTTGCTAATACTAGCGATCAAATGCTAGTGCTAATATCTGTTCATTGTTATACTGTAAGTGTCCTCTATGATGGGAATATGAGATCAGATGGCATTTAAGCATAACCCTTAATGAGAATATGAGATCAGATGTCATTTAATTAACCCTTCTTGTATATATTCAAATACAGTAATGTTAATGTTTGAATGCTAATGCTAATATTGCTAATGCTAGCGATGTAATGCTAGTGCTAATATCTTTTCATTGTTATACTGTAAGTGTCCTCTATGATGAGAATATGACATCAGATGGCATTTATGCTTATCCATTGTTGTATATAGGCAAATACAGTAATGTTAATGTTTGAATGCTAATGCTAACCTGCTAATGCTAGCCATATAATGCTAGTGCTAATATCTGCTCATTGTAATACTGTAAGTGTCCTCTATGATGAGAATAAGACATCAGATGGCATTTAAGCATAACCCTGCATGAGAATATGAGATCAGATGGCAATAAAGCTTAACCCTTCTTGTATATATTCAAATAAAGTAATGTTAATGTTTGAATGCTAATGCTAACTTGCTAATGCTAGCGTTCTAATGCTAGTGCTAATATCTGGTCATTGTTATACTGTAAGTGTCCTTTATGATGAGAATAAGAGATCAGATGGCATTTAAGCATAACCCTTCATGAGAATATGAGATCAGATGTCATTTATGCTAATCCATTGTTGTATATAGGCAAATACAGTAATGTTAATGTTTGAATGCTAATGCTAATTTGCTTATGCCAGCGATCTAATGCAAGTGCTAATATCTGCTCATTGTTATACTGTAAGTGTCCTCTATGATGAGAATAAGACATCAGATGGCATTTAAGCATAACCCTGCATGAGAATATGAGATCAGATGTCATTTATGCTAATCCATTGTTGTATATAGGCAAATACAGTAATGTTAATGTTTGAATGCTAATGCTAACTTGCTAATGCTAGCGATCTAATGCAAGTGCTAATATCTGCTCATTGTTATACTGTAAGTGTCCTTTATGATGAGAATAAGACATCAGATGGCATTTAAGCATAACCGTGCATGAGAATATGAGATCAGATGGCATTAAAGCTTATCCATTATTGTATATAGGCAAATACAGAAATGTTAATGTTTGAATGCTAATGCTAACTTACTAATACTAGCGATCTAATGCAAGTGCTAATATCTGCTCATTTTAATACAGTTAGTGTCCTCAATGATGAGAATAAGACATCAGATGGCATTTAAGCATAACCCTTCATGAGAATATGAGATCAGATGGCATTTATGCTTATCCATTGTTGTATATAGGCAAATACAGTAATGTTAATGTTTGAATGCTAATGCTAATTTGCTAATGCCAGCGATCTAATGCAAGTGCTAATATCTGCTCATTTTAATACTGTAAGTGTCCTCAATGATGAGAATAAGACATCAGATGGCATTTAAGCATAACCCTTCATTAGATTATGAGATCAGATGGCATTAAAGCTTATCCATTCTTGTATATCGGCAAATCCAGTAATGTTAATGTTTGAATGCTAATGCTCACTTGCTAATGCTAGCGAGATAATGCTAGTGCAAATATCTGGTCATTGTTATACTGTACGTGTACTCTATGATGAGAATATGAGATCAGATGGCAATAAAGATAAAACCAACTTCTATATATTCAAATACAGTAATGTTAATGTTTGAATGCTAATGCTAACTTGCTAATGCTAGCAATCTAATGCTAGTGCTAATATCTGGTCATTGTTAAACTGTAAGTGACCTCTATGATGAGAATAAGTGATCAGATGGCATTTAAACATAACTCTTCATTAGAATATGAGATCAGATGGCAATTATTCTTATCCATTCTTGTATATAGGCAAATACAGTAATGTTCATGTCTGAATGCTAATGCTAACTTGCTAATGCTAGCGATCTAATGCTAGTGCTAATATCTGCTCATTGTCACACTGTAAGTGTACTCTATGATGAGAATATGAGATCAGATGGCAATAAAGCTTAAACCTTCTTGTATATATTCAAATAAAGTAATGTTAATGTTTGAATGCTAATGCTAATTTGCTAATGCTAGCGATCTAATGCTAGTGCTAATATCTGGTCATTGTTATACTGTAAGTGTCCTTTATAATGACAATAAGAGATCAGATGGCATTTAAGCATAACCCTTCATGAGAATATGAGATCAGATTTCTTTTAATTAACCCTTTTTTTATATAGGCAAATACAGTTATGTTAATGTTTGAATGCTAATGCTAACTTGCTAATACTAGCGATCTAATGCTAGTGCTAATATCTGTTCATTGTTATACTGTAAGTGTCCTCTATAATGAGAATAAGACATCAGATGGCATTTAAGCATAACCCTGCATGAGAATATGAGATCAGATGGCATTTAATCTTATCCATTCTTGTATATAGGCAAATACAGTAATGTTAATGTTTGAATGCTAATGCTAACTTGCTAATGCTAGCGATCTAATGCCTGTGCAAATATCTGCTCATTGTTATACTGTAAGTGTCCTCTATGAAGAGAATAAGACATCAGATGGCATTTAAGTATAACCCTTCATGAGAATATGAGATCAGATGCCATTAAAGCTTATCCATTCTTGTATATAGGCAAATCCAGTAATGTTAATGTTTGAATCCTAATGCTCACTTGCTAATGCTAGCAATCTAATGCTAGTGCTAATATCTGGTCATGTTATACTGTACGTGTAATCTATGATGAGAATATGAGATCAGATGGCAATAAAGCTTAACGCTTCTTGTATATATTCAATACAGTAATGTTAATGTTTGAATGCTTATGCTAACTTGCTAATGCTAGCGATCTAATGCAAGTGCTAATATCTGCTCATTTTAATACAGTAAGTGTCCTCAATGATGAGAATAAGACATCAGATGGCATTTAAGCATAACCCTTCATGAGAATATGAAATCAGATGGCTTTTTATTAACCCTTCTTGTATATAGGCAAATACAGTAATGTTAGTGTTTGAATGCTAATGCTAATTAGCTAATGCTTGTGATCTAATGCTAGTGCTAATATCTGTTCATTGATATACTGTAAGTGTCCTCTATGATGAGAATAAGACATCAGATGGCATTTAAGCATAACCCTTCTTGTATATATTCAATACAGTAATGTTAATGTTTGAATGCTTCTGCTAACTTGCTAATGCTAGCGATCTAATGCTAGTGCTAATATCTGTTCATTGTTATACTGTAAGTGTCCTCTATGATGGGAATATGAGATCAGATGGAATTTAAGCATAACCCTTTATGAGAATATGAGATTAGATGTCATTTAATTAACCCTTCTTGTATATATTCAAATAAAGTAATGTTAATGTTTGAATGCTAATGCTAATTTGCTAATGCTAGCGATCTAATGCTAGTGTCCTCTATGATGAGAATAAGAGATCAGATGGCATTTAAGCATAACCCTTCATGAGAATATGAGATCAGATGGCTTTTAATTAACCTTTCTTGTATATAGGCAAATACTGTAATGTTAATGTTTGAATCCTAATGCTAACTTGCTAATGCTAGCGATCAAATGCTAGTGCTAATATCTGTTCATTGTTATACTGTAAGTGTCCTCTCTGATGGGAATATGTGATCAGATGGCATTTAAGCATAACCCTTCATGAGAATATGAGATCAGATGGCTTTTAATTAACCCTTCTTGTATATAGGCTAATACAGTAATGTTAATGTTTGAATGCTAATGCTAACTTGCTAATGCTAGCGATCTAATGCCTGTGCAAATATCTGCTCATTGTTATGCTGTAAGTGTCCTCTATGAAGAGAATAAGACATCAGATGGCATTTAAGTATAACCCTTCATGAGAATTTGAGATCAGATGGCATTAAAGCTTATCCATTCTTGTATATAGGCAAATCCAGTAATGTTAATGTTTGAATCCTAATGCTCACTTGCTAATGCTAGCAATCTAATGCTAGTGCTTATATCTGGTCATGTTATACTGTACGTGTACTCTATGATGAGAATATGAGAATAGATGCCAATAAAGCTTAACCCTTCTTGTATATATTCAATACAGTAATGTTAATGTTTGAATGCTAATGCTAACTTGCTAATGCTAGCGATCTAATGCTAGTGCTAATATCTGGTCATTGTTATACTGTAAGTGTCCTCTATGATGGGAATATGAGATCAGATGGCATTTAAGTATAACCCTTCATGAGAATTTGAGATTAGATGGATTTTAATTAACCCTTCTTGTATATAGGCAAATACAGTTATGTTATTGTTTGAATGCTAATGCTAACTTGCTAATACTAGCGATCAAATGCTAGTGCTAATATCTGTTCATTGTTATACTGTAAGTGTCCTCTATGATGGGAATATGAGATCAGATGGCATTTAAGCATAACCCTTTAAAAGAATATGAGATCAGATGTCATTTAATTAACCCTTCTTGTATATATTCAAATACAGTAATGTTAATGTTTGATTGCTAATGCTAACTTGCTAATGCTAGCGATCTAATGCTAGTGCTAATATCTGGTCATTGTTATACTGAAAGTGTCCTTTATGATGAGAATAAGAGATCAGATGGCATTTAAGCATAACCCTTCATGAGAATATGAGATCAGAAGGCTTTTAATTAATCCTTCTTGTATATAGGCAAATACAGTAATGTTAATGTTTGAATGCTAATGCTAACTTGCTAATCCTAGCGATCTAATGCTAGTGCTAATATCTGCTCATTGTTATACTGTAAGTGTCCTCTATGATGAGAATAAGACATCAGATGGCATTTAAGCATTACCCTGCATGAGAATATTAGAGCAGATGGCATTTATTCTTATCCATTGTTGTATATAGGCAAATACAGTAATGTTAATGTTTGAATGCTAATGCTAACCTGCTAATGCTAGCGATTTAATGCTAGTGCTAATATCTGCTCATTTTAATACTGTAAGTGTCCTCTATGATGAGAATATGACATCAGATGGCATTTATGCTTATCCATTGTTTTATATAGGCAAATACAGTAATGTTAATGTTTGAATGCTAATACTAACCTGCTAATGCTAGCCATATAATGCTAGTGCTAATAACTGCTCATTGTAATACTGTAAGTGTCCTCTATGATGAGAATAAGACATCAGATGGCATTTAAGTATAACCCTTCTTGTATATATTCAAATACAGTAATGTTAATGTTTGAATGCTAATGCTAACCTGCTAATGCTAGCCATATAATGCTAGTGCTAATATCTGCTCATTGTAATACTGTAAGTGTCCTCTATAATGAGAATAAGACATCAGATGGCATTTAAGCATAACCCTGCATGAGAATATGAGATCAGATGGCATTTAATCTTATCCATTCTTGTATATAGGCAAATACAGTAATGTTAATGTCTGAATGCTAATGCTAACTTGCTAATGCTAGCGATCTAATGCAAGTGCTAATATCTGCTCATTGTTATACTGTAAGTGTCCTTTATGATGAGAATAAGAGATCAGATGGCATTTAAGCATAACCCTTCATGAGAATATGAGATCAGATGGCTTTTAATTAACCTTTCTTGTATATAGGCAAATACAGTAATGATAATGTTTGAATCCTAATGCTAACTTGCTAATGCTAGCGATCTAATGCTAGTGCTAATATCTGTTCATTGTTATACTGTAAGTGTCCTCTCTGATGGGAATATGTGATCAGATGGCATTTAATCATAACCCTTAATGAGAATATGAGATCAGATGGCTTTAAATTAACCCTTCTTGTATATAGGCAAATCCAGTAATGTTATTGTTTGAATCCTAATGCTCACTTGCTAATGCTAGCAATCTAATGCTAGTGCTAATATCTGTTCATTGTTATACTGTAAGTGTCCTCTATGATGGGAATATGAGATCAGATGGCATTTAAACATAACCCTTTATCAGAATATGAGATCAGATGTCATTTAATTAACCCTTCTTGTATATAGGCAAATACAGTAATGTTAATGTTTTAATGCTAATGCTAACTTTCTAATACTAGCGATCTAATGCTAGTGCTAATATCTGTTCATTGTTATACTGTAAGTGTCCTTTATGATGAGAATAAGAGATCAGATGGCATTGAAGCATAACCGTGCATGAGAATATGAGATCAGATGGCATTAAAGCTTATCCATTATTGTATATAGGCAAATACAGAAATGTTAATGTTTGAATGCTAATGCTAACTTTCTAATACTAGCGATCTAATGCTAGTGCTAATATCTGGTCATTGTTATACTGTAAGTGTCCTCTATGATGGGAATATGAGATCAGATGGCATTTAAACATAACCCTTTATCAGAATATGAGATCAGATGTCATTTAATTAACCCTTCTTGTATATAGGCAAATACAGTAATGTAAATGTTTGAATGCTAATGCTAACTTTCTAATACTAGCGATCTAATGCTAGTGCTAATATCTGTTCATTGATATGCTGTAAGTGTCCTCTATAATTAGAATCAGA
Source organism: Gymnothorax javanicus (assembly GCA_029692085.1). Classification (NCBI taxonomy): domain Eukaryota; kingdom Metazoa; phylum Chordata; class Actinopteri; order Anguilliformes; family Muraenidae; genus Gymnothorax; species Gymnothorax javanicus. The sequence goes on from CM056197.1 coordinate 11,871,588, forward strand.
CATCAGATGTCATTTAAGCATAACCCTGCATGAGAATATGAGATCAGATGTCATTTAATCTTATCCATTCTTGTATATAGGCAAATATAGTAATGTTAATGTCTGAATGCTAATGCTAACTTGCTAATGCTAGCGATCTAATGCAAGTGCTAATATCTGCTCATTGTTATACTGTAAGTGTCCTTTATGATGAGAATAAGAGATCAGATGGCATTTAAGCATAACCCTTCATGAGAATATGAGATCAGATGGCTTTTAATTCACCTTTCTTGTATATAGGCAAATACAGTAATGTTAATGTTTGAATCCTAATGCTAACTTGCTAATGCTAGCGATCTAATGCTAGTGCTAATATCTGTTCATTGTTATACTGTAAGTGTCCTCTCTGATGGGAATATGTGATCAGATGGCATTTAAGCATAACCCTTCATCAGAATATGAGATCAGATGGCTTTTAATTAACCCTTCTTGTATATAGGCTAATACAGTAATGTTAATGTTTGAATGCTAATGCTAACTTGCTAATGCTAGCGATCTAATGCCTGTGCAAATATCTGCTCATTGTTATACTGTAAGTGTCCTCTATGAAGAGAATAAGACATCAGATGGCATTTAAGTATAACCCTTCATGAGAATATGAGATCAGATGGCATTAAAGCTTATCCATTCTTGTATATAGGCAAATCCAGTAATCTTAATGTTTGAATCCTAATGCTCACTTGCTAATGCTAGCAATCTAATGCTAGTGCTAATATCTGGTCATGTTATACTGTACGTGTACTCTATGATGAGAATATGAGATCAGATGGCAATAAAGCTTAACCCTTCTTGTATATTTTCAATACAGTAATGTTAATTTTTTAATGCTAATGCTAACTTGCTAATGCTAGCGATCTAATGCTAGTGCTAATATCTGGTCATTGTTATACTGTAAGTGTCCTTTATGATGAGAATAAGAGATCAGATGGCATTGAAGCATAACCCTTCTTGTATATATTCAATACAGTAATGTTAATGTTTGAATGCTAATGCTAACTTGCTAATGCTAGCGATCTAATAATGTTAATGTTTAAATGCTAATGTGCTAATATCTGTTCATTGTTATACTTTAAGTGTCCTCTATGATGAGAATAAGAGATCAGATGGCATTTAAACATAACCCTGCATGAGAATATGAGATCAGATGTCATTTAATTAACCTTTCTTGTATATAGGCAAATACAGTAATGTTAATGTTTGAATGCTAATGCTTACTTGCTAATACTAGCGATCTAATGCTAGTGCTAATATCTGTTCATTGTTATACTGTAAGTGTCCTCTATAATGAGAATAAGACATCAGATGGCATTTAAGCATAACCCTGCATGAGAATATGAGATCAGATGGCATTTAACTTATCCATTCTTGTATATAGGCAAATACAGTAATGTTAATGTTTGAATGCTAATGCTAACTTGCTAATGCTAGCGATCTAATGCTAGTGCTAATATCTGGTCATTGTTATACTGTAAGTGTCCTCTATGATGAGAATAAGAGATCAGATGGCATTTAAACATAACCCTTCATGAGAATATGAGATCAGATGGCATTTAATTTATCCATTCTTGTATATAGGCAAATACAGTAATGTTAATGTCTGAATGCTAATGCTAACTTGCTAATGCTAGCGATCTAATGCTAGTGCTAATATCTGCTCATTGTTACACTGTAAGTGTACTCTATGATGAGAATATGAGATCAGATGGCATTTTCCAGCAAAACCCTTCATGAGAATATGAGATCAGATGGCTAATTTTTATTAACTTATCCATTCTTGTATATAGGCAAATACAGTAATGTTAATGTTTGAATGCTAATGCTAACTTGCTAATGCTAGCGATCTAATGCTAGTGCTAATATCTGTTCATTGTTATACTGTAAGTGTCCTCTATGATGAGAATAAGACATCAGATGGCATTTAAGCATAACACTTGAATGAGAATATGAGATCAGATGGCATTTATGCTTATCCATTGTTGTATAAAGGCAAATACAGTAATGTTAATGTTTGAATGCTAATGCAAACTTGCTAATGCTAGCGATATAATGCTAGTGCTAATATCTGCTCATTTTAATACTGTAAGTGTCCTCTATGATGAGAATAAGACATCAGATGGCATTTAAGCATTACCCTGCATGAGAATATGAGATCAGATGGCATTAAAGCTTATCCATTCTTGTATATAGGCAAATACAGTAATGTTAATGTTTGAATGCTAATGATAACTTGCTAATGCTAGCCATCTAATGCGTGTGCTAATATCTGCTAATTGTTATACTGTTAGTGTCCTCTATGATGAGAATAAGACATCAGATGGCATTTAAGCATAACCCTTAATGAGAATATGAGATCAGATGGCATTAAAGCTTATCCATACTTGTATATAGGCAAATCCAGTAATGTTAATGTTTGAATGCTAATGCTCACTTGCTAATGCTCGCAATATAATGCTAGTGCTAATATCTGGTCCTTGTTATACTGTACATGTACTCTATGATTAGAATATGAGATCAGATGGCAATAAAGCTTAACCCTTCTTGTGTATATTCACTACAGTAATGTTAATGTTTGAATTCTAATGCTAACTTGCTAATGCTAGCGATCTAATGCTAGTGCTAATATCTGGTCATTGTTATACTGTAAATGTCCTTTATGATGAGAATAAGAGATCAGATGGCATTTAAGCATAACCCTTCATGAGAATATGATATCAGATGGCTTTTAAATAACCCTTCTTGTATATAGGCAAATAAAGTAATGTTAATGTTTGAATGCTAATGCTAACTTGCTAATGCTAGCGATCTAATGCTAGTGCTAATATCTGTTCATTGTTATACTGTAAGTGTCCTCTATGATGAGAATAAGACATCAGATGTCATTTAAGCATAACCCTGCAAGAGAATATGAGATCAGATGGCATTTATGCTGATCCAATGTTGTATAAAGGCAAATACAGTAATGTTAATGTTTGAATGCTAATGCTAACTTGCTAATGCTAGCGATCTAATGCTAGTGCTAATATCTGCTCATTGTAATACTGTAAGTGTACTCTATGATGAGAATATGAGATCAGATGGCATTTTAGCATAACCCTTCATGAGAATATGAGATCAGATGGCTTTTAATTAACCCTTCTTGCATTTAGGCAAATACAGTATTGTTAATGTTTTGAATGCTAATGCTAACTTGCTAATGCTAGCGGTCTAATGCTAGTGCTAATATCTGCTCATTGTCATACTGTAAGTGTACTCTATGATGAGAATATGAGATCAGATGGCAATAAAGCTTTACCCTTCTTGTATATATTCAAATAAAGTAATGTTAATGTTTGAATGCTAATACTAATTTGCTAATGCTAGCGATCTAATGCTAGTGCTAATATCTGCTCAATGTTATACTGTAAGTGTCCTCTCTGATGGGAATATGTGATCAGATGCCATTTAAGCTTAACCCTTCATGAGAATATGAGATCAGATGGATTTTAATTAACCCTTCTTGTATATAGGCAAATACAGTAATGTTAATGTTTGAATGCTAATGCTAACTTGTTAAAGCTAAAGATCTAATGCTTGTGCTAATATCTGCTAATTGTCATACTGTAAGTTTAATCAATGATGAGAATAAGACATCAGATGGCATTTAAGCATAACGCTGCATGAGAATATGAGATCAGATGGCATTTATGCTTATCCATTGTTGTATAAAGGCAAATACAGTAATGTTAATGAATGCTAATGCTAACTTGCTAATGCTAGCGATATAATGCTAGTGCTAATATCTGCTCATTGTAATACTGTAAGTGTCCTCTATGATGAGAATAAGACATCAGATGGCATTTAAGCATAACCCTGTATGAGAATATGAGATCAGATGGGATTAAAGCTTATCCATTCTTGTATATAGGCAAATCCAGTAATGTTAATGTTTGAATGCTAATGCTCACTTGCTAATGCTAGCGATATAATGCTAGTACTAATATCTGGTCATTGTTAAACTGTAAGTGTCCTCTATGATGAGAATAAGAGATCAGATGGCATTTAAATATAACTCTTCATGACAATATGAGATCAGATGGCATTTCATCTTATCCATTCTTTTATATAGGCAAATACAGTAATGTTAATGTCTGAATGCTAATGCTAACTTGCTAATGCTAGCGATCTAATGCAAGTGCTAATATCTGCTCATTGTTATACTGTAAGTGTCCTTTATGATGAGAATAAGAGATCAGATGGCATTTAAGCATAACCCTTCATGAGAATATGATATCAGATGGCTTTTAATGAACCCTTCTTGTATATAGGCAAATAAAGTAATGTTAATGTTTGAATGCTAATGCTAACTTGCAAATGCTAGCGATCTAATGCTACTGCTAACATCTGTTCATTGTTATACTGTAAGTGTCCTCTATAATGAGAATAAGACATCAGATGGCATTTAAGCATAACCCTGCATGAGAATATGAGATCAGATGTCATTTATGCTGATCCATTGTTGTATAAAGGCAAATACAGTAATGTTAATGTTTGAATGCTAATGCTAACTTGCTAATGCTAGCGATCTAATGCTAGTGCTAATATCTGCTCATTGTCATACTGTAAGTGTACTCTATGATGAGAATAACCCTGATGGGAATTGAGATCAGATGGCATTTTAAGCATAACCCTTCATGAGAATATGAGATCAGATGGTTTTTTAATTATATTCTTGTATTAAGGCAAATACAGTAATGTTAATGTTTTGAATGCTAATGCTAACTTGCTAATGCTAGCGATCTAATGCTAGTGCTAATATCTGGTCATTGTTATACTGTAAATGTCCTTTATGATGAGAATAAGAGATCAGATGGCATTTAAGCATAACCCTTCATGAGAATATGACATCAGATGGCTTTTAATTAACCCTTCTTGTATAAATGCAAATACAGTAATGTTAATGTTTGAATGCTAATGCTAACCTGCTAATTCTAGCGATATAATGCTAGTGCTAATATCTGCTTATTGTAATACTGTAAGTATTCCTCTATGATGAGAATAAGACATCAGATGGCATTTAAGCATAACCCTGCATGAGAATATGAGATCAGATGGCATTAAAGCTTATCCATTCTGGTATATAAACAAATCCAGTAATGTTAATGTTTGAATGCTAATGCTAACTTGCTAATGCTAGCAATCTAATGCGAGTGCTAATATCTGGTCATTGTTATACTGTAAGTGTACTCTATGATGGGAATATGAGATCAGATGGAATTTAAGCATAACCCTTTATGAGAATATGACATCAGATGTCATTTAATTAAACCTTCTTGTATTTAATCAAAAACAGTAATGTTAATGTTTGATTGCTAATGCTAACTTGCTAATGCTCGCGATCTAATGCTAGTGCTAATATCTGGTCATTGTTATCCTGAAAGTGTCCTTTATGATTAGAATAAGAGATCAGTTGGCATTTAAGCATAACCCTTCATCAGAATATGAGATCAGATGGCTTTTAATTAACCCTTCTTGTATATAGGCAAATACAGTAATGTTAATGTTTGAATGCTAATGCTCACTTGCTAATGCTAGCGATCTAATGCTGGTGCTAATATCTGTTCATTGTTATACTGTAAGTGTTCTCTATGATGAGAATAAGACATCAGATGGCATTTAAGCATAACCCTGCATGAGAATATGAGATCAGAAGGCATTTATGCTTATCCATTGTTGTATATAGTCAAATACAGTAATGTTAATGTTTGAATGCTAATGCTAACTTGCTAATGCTAGCGATATAATGCTAGTGCTAATATCTGCTCATTTTAATACTGTAAGTGTCCTCTATGATGTGAATAAGACATCAGATGGCATTTAAGCAAAACCCTGCATGAGAATATGAGATCAGATGGCATTAAAGCTTATCCATTCTTGTATATAGGCAAATACAGTAATGTTAATGTTTGAATGCTAATGCTAACTTGCTAATGCTAGCGATCTAATGCTAGTGCTAATATCTGCTCAATGTTATACTGTAAGTGTCCTCTCTGATGGGAATATGTGATCAGATGGCATTTAAGCTTAACCCTTCATGAGAATATGAGATCAGATGGCTTTTAATTACTTCTTCTTGTATAGAGGCATATACAGTAATGTTAATGTTTGAATGCTAATGCTAACTTGCTAATGCTAAAGATCTAATGCTTGTGCTAATATCTGCTAATTGTTATACTGTAAGTTTAATCTATGATGAGAATAAGACATCAGATGGCATTTAAGCATAACCCTTCATGAAAATATGAGATCAGATGGCATTAAAGCTTATCCATTCTTGTATATAGGCAAATCCAGTAATGTTAATGTTTGAATGCTAATGCTTACTTGCTAATGCTAGCGATATAATGCCAGTGCTAATATCTGGTCATTGTTATACTGTACGTGTACTCTATGATGAGAATATGAGATTTCATAAATGAGAATATGAGAAATGTCATTTTAATTATCAATTCTATATATTCAAATACAGTAATGTTAATGTTTGAATCCTAATGCTAACTTGCTAATGCTAGCGATCTAATGCTAGTGCTAATATCTGGTCATTGTTAAACTGTAAGTGTCCTCTATGATGAGAATAAGAGATCAGATTGCATTTAAACATAACTCTTCATGAGAATATGAGATCAAATGGCATTTAATCTTATCCATTCTTGTATATCGGCAAATACAGTAATGTAAATGTCTGAATGCTAATGCTAACTTGCTAATGCTAGCGATCTAATGCTAGTGCTAATATCTGCTCATTGTCATACTCTAAGTGTACTCTATGATGAGAATATGAGATCAGATGGCAATAAAGCTTAACCCTTCTTGTATATATTCAAATATAGTAATGTTAATGTTTGAATGCTAATGCTAATTTGCTAATGCTAACGATCTAATGCTAGTGCTAATATCTGGTCATTGTTATACTGTAAGTGTCCTCTATGATGAGAATAAGAGATCAGATGGCATTTAAGCATTTATGAGAATATGAGATCAGATGGCATTAAATTATCTATTCTTGTATATAGGCAAATCCAGTAATGTTAATGTTTGAATGCTAATGCTAACTTGCTAATGCTAGCGAATCTAATGCTAGCTAATGCTATCTGCTAATATCTGGTCATTGTGTATACTGTAAGTGTCCTCTATGATGAGAATATGAGATCAGATGGCATTTAAGCATAACCCTTCATGAGAATATGAGATCAGATGGCATTTAATTAACCCTTCTTGTATATATTCAAATACAGTAATGTTAATGTTTGAATGCTAATGCTAACTTGCTAATGCTAGCGATCTAATGCTAGTGCTAATATCTGGTCATTGTTATACTGTAAGTGTCCTCTATGATGAGAATAGAGATCAGATGGCATTTAAGCATAACCCTTCATGAGAATATGAGATCAGATGGCATTTAATTATCCATTTCTTGTATATAGGCAAATACAGTAATGTTAATGTTTGAATGCTAATGCTAACATCTAATGCTAGCGATCTAATGCTAGTGCTAATATCTGCTCATTGTTATACTGTAAGTGTCCTCTATGATGAGAATAAGACATCAGATGTCATTAAAGCATAACCCTTCATGAGAATATGAGATCAGATGGCATTAAAGCTTTATCATTCTTGTATATATAGGCAAATACAGTAATGTTAATGTTTGAAATGCTAATGCTAACTTGTTAATGCTAGCAATCTAATGCTAGTGCTAATATCTGCTCATTGTTATACTGTAAGTGTCCTCTATGATGGGAATATGAGATCAGATGGCATTTAAGCATAACCCTTTATGAGAATATGAGATCAGATGTCATTTAATTAACCCTTCTTGTATATATTCAAATACACTAATGTTAAATGTTTGAATGCTAATGCTAACTTGCTAATGCTAGCGATCTAATGCTAGTGCTAATATCTGTCATTGTTAAACTGAAAGTGTCTCTATGATGAGAATAAGAAATCAGATGGCATTTTAAGCATAACCCTTCATGAGAATATGAGATCAGATGGCATTTAATTAACCATTCTTGATATATAGGCAAATACAGTAATGTTAATGTTTGAATGCTAATGCTAACTTGCTAATGCTAGCGATCTAATGCTAGTGCTAATATCTGGTCATTGTTATACTGTAAGTGTCCTCTATGATGAGAATAAGACATCAGATGGCATTTAACCCTTCATGAGAATATGAGATCAGATGGAATTCTTGTATATAGGCAAAAGTAATGTTAATGTTTGAATGCTAATGCTAACTTGCTAATTTATAATGCTATCTAATATCTTCATTGTTATACTGTAAGTGCAAATGAGAATAAGAATCAGATGGCATTTAAGCATAACCCTTCATGAGAATATGAGATCAGATGGCTTTTTTCTCCATTTTGTATAATGCAAATACAGTAATGTTAATGTTTGAATGCTAATGCTGCTAATGCTAGCGATATAATGCTAGTGCTAATATCAACTCATTGTAATACTGTAAGTGTCCTATGATGAGAATAAGACATCAGATGGCATTTAAGCATTAACCCTGCATGAGAATATGAGATCAAATGGCATTAAATTATCCATTCTTGTATATAGGCAAATACAGTAATGTTAATGTTTGAATGCTAATGCTAACTTGCTAATGCTAGCGATCAAATGCTAGTGCTAATATCTGCTCAATGTTATACTGTAAGTGTCCTCTCTGATGGGAATATGTGATCAGATGGCATTTAAGCATAAACCTTCATGAGAATATGAGATCAGATGTCATTTAATTAACCCTTCTTGTATATAGGCACATACAGTAATGTAAATGTTTGAATGCTAATGCTAACTTGCTAATGCTAGCGATCTAATGCTAGTGCTAATATCTGCTCATTGTTATACTGTAAGTGTCCTCTATAATGAGAATATGACATCAGATGTCATTTATATATAACTCTTCATGAGAATATGAGATCAGATGGCATTTACTCTTATCCATTCTTGTATATAGGCAAATACAGTAATGTTAATGTCTGAATGCTAATGCTAACTTGCTAATGCTACAATCTAATGCATTGCTAATATCTTCTCATTGTCATACTGTAAGTGTACTCTATGATGAGAATATGAGATCAGATGGCAATAAAGCTTAACCCTTCTTGAAAATATTCAAATAAAGTAATGTTAATGTTTGAATGCTAATGCTGATTTGCTAATGCTAGCGATCTAATGCTAGTGCTATATCTGGTCATTGTTATACTGTAAGTGTCCTTTATGATGAGAATAAGAGATCAGATGGCATTTAAGCATAACCCTTCATGAGAATATGACATCAGATGGCTTTTAATTAACCCTTCTTGTATAAATGCAAATACAGTAATGTTAATGTTTGAATGCTAATGCTAACCTGCTAATTCTAGCGATATAATGCTAGTGCTAATATCTGCTTTTTGTAATACTGTAAGTGTCCTCTATGATGAGAATAAGACATCAGATGGCATTTAAGCATAACCCTGCATGAGAATATGAGATCAGATGGCATTAAAGCTTATCTATTCTTGTATATAGGCAAATCCAGTAATGTTAATGTTTGAATGCTAATGCTAACTTGCTAATTCTAGCAATCTAATGCTAGTGCTAATATCTGGTCATTGCTATACTGTAAGTGTCCTCTATGATGGGAATATGAGATCAGATGGCATTTAAGCATAACCCTTTATGAGAATATGAGATCAGATTTCATTTAATTAACCCTTCTTGTATATATTCAAAAACAGTAATGTTAATGTTTGATTGCTAATGCTAACCTGCTAATGCTAGCGATCTAATGCTAGTGCTAATATCTGGTCATTGTTATCCTGAAAGTGTCCTTTATGATTAGAATAAGAGATCAGATGGCATTTAAGCAAAACCCTTCATCAGAATATGAGATCAGATGGCTTTTAATTAACCCTTCTTGTATATAGGCAAATACAGTAATGTTAATGTTTGAATGCTAATGCTAACCTGCTAATTGTAGCGATATAATGCTCGTGCTAATATCTGCTCATTTTTATACTGTAAGTGTCCTCGATTATGAGAATAAGACATCAGATGCCATTTAAGCAAAACCCTGCATGAGAATATGAGATCAGATGGCATTAAAGCTTATCCATTCTTGTATATAGGCAAATACAGTAATGTTAATGTTTGAATGCTAATGCTAACTTGCTAATGCTAGCGATCTAATGCTAGTGCTAATATCTGCTCATTGTTATACTGTAAGTGTCCTCTATGATTGGAATATGTGATCAGATGGCATTTAAAAATAACCCTTCATGAGAATATGAGATCAGATGGCTTTTAATTATCCCTTCTTGTATATAGGCAAATACAGTAATGTTAGTGTTTGAATGCTAATGCTAACTTGCTAATGCTAGCGATATAATGCTAGTGCTAATATCTGCTCATTGTTATACTGTAAGTGTCCTCTATATGATGAGAATATGAGATCAAATGGCAATGAGAAAGATTAACCCATTCTTGTATATATTCAAATACAGTAATGTTAATGTTTGAATGCTAATGCTAACTTGCTAATGCTAGCGATCTAATGCTAGTGCTAATATCTGCTCATTTTCATACTGTAAGTGTACTCTATGATGAGAATATGAGATCAGATGGCATTAAAGAATATGAGATCAGATGGCTTTTTTAACCCTTGTATATATTCAAATAAAGTAATGTTAATGTTTGAATGCTAATGCTAATTTGCAAATGCTGACGATCTAATGCTAGTTCTAATATCTGGTCATTGTTAAACTGTAAGTGTCATTTATGATGAGAATAAGAGTTCAGTTGGCATTTTAGCATAACCCTTCATGAGAATATGAGATCAGATGGCTTTTAATTAACCCTTCTTGTATATAGGCAAATACAGTAATGTTAATGTTTGAATGCTAATGCTAACTTGCTAATGGTAGCGATCTAATTCTTATGCAAATATCTGCTCATTGTTATACTGTAAGTGTCCTCTATGATGAGAATAAGACATCAGATGTCATTCCAGTATCACCCTTCATGAGAATATGAGATCAGATGGCATGAAAGCTTATCCATTCTTGTATATAGGCAAATCCAGTAATGTTAATGTTTGAATGCTAATGCTATCTTGTGAATGCTAGCAATCCAATGCTAGTGCTAATATCTGGTCATTGTTATACTGTAAATGTCCTCTATGATGGGAATATGAGATCAGATGGCATTTAAGCATAACCCTTTATGAGAATATGAGATCAGATGTCATTTAATTAACATTTCTTGTATATATTCAAATACACTCATGTTAATTTTTGATTGCTAATGCTAACTGGCTAATGCTAGCGATCTAATGCTAGTGCTAATATCTGGTCATTGTTAAACTGAAAGTGTCCTTTATGATGAGAATAAGAGATCAGATGGCATTCAAGCATTCCCCTTCATGAGAATATGAGATCAGATGGCTTTTAATTAACCCCTCTTGTATATAGGCAAATACAGTAATGTTAATTTTTGAATACTAATGCTAACTTGCTAATGCTAGCGATCTAATGCTAGTGCTAATATCTGTTCATTGTTATACTGTAAGTGTCCTCTATGATGAGAATAAGACATCAGATGGCATTTAAGCATAACACTGAATGAGAATCTGAGATCAGATGGCATTTATGCTTATCCATTGTTGTATATAGGCAAATCCAGTAATGTTAATGTTTGAATGCTAATGCTCACTTGCTAATGCTAGCGATATAATGCTAGTGCTAATATCTGGTCATTGTTATACTGTATGTATACTCTATGATGAGAATATGAGATCAAATGGCAATAAAAATTAACCCAACTTCTATATATTCAAATACAGTAATGTTAATGTTTGAATGCTAATGCTAACTTGCTAATGCTAGGGGTCTAATGCTAGTGCTAATATCTGGTCATTGTTAAACTGTAAGTGTCCTCTATGATGAAGAAAGGGATCAGATGGCATTTAAAAATAACTCTTCATGAGAATATGAGATCAGATGTCATTTAATCTTATCCATTCTTGTATATAGGCAAATACAGTAATGTTAATGTCTGAATGCTAATGCTAACTTGCTAATGCTAGCGATCTAATGCTAGTGCTAGTATCTGCTCATTGTCATACTGTAAGTGTCCTCTATGATGAGAATCAGATGGCATTTAAGCATAACCCTTCATGAGAATATGAGATCAGATGTCATTTAATTAACCCATTCTTGTATATATTCAAATACAGTAATGTTAATGTTTGAATGCTAATGCTAACTTGCTAATGCTAGCGATCTAATGCTAGTGCTAATATCTGGTCATTGTTAAACTGTAAGTGTCCTCTATGATGAGAATAAGTGATCAGATGGCATTTAAGCATAACCCTTCATGAGAATATGAGATCAGATGGCTTTTAATTAATCCATTCTTGTATATAGGCAAATACAGTAATGTTAATGTTTGAATGCTAATGCTAACTTGCTAATGCTAGCGATCTAATGCTAGTGCTAATATCTGCTCATTGTTATACTGTAAGTGTCCTCTATGATGAGAATAAGACATCAGATGGCATTTTAAGCATAACCCTTCATGAGAATATGAGATCAGATGGCATTTATCTTATCCATTCTTGTATATAGGCAAATACAGTAATGTTAATGTTTGAATGCTAATGCTAACTTGCTAATGCTAGCGATCTAATGCTAGTGCTAATATCTGCTCATTGTTAAACTGTAAGTGTCCTCTATGATGAGAATATGAGATCAGATGGCATTAAAAAAATAACCCTTCATGAGAATATGAGATCAGATGGCATTTTTAATCTTATCCATTCTTGTATATAGGCAAATACAGTAATGTTAATGTTTGAATGCTAATGCTAACTTGCTAATGCTAGCGATCTAATGCTAGTGCTAATATCTGCTCATTGTTATACTGTAAGTGTCCTCTATGATGAGAATAAGTGATCAGATGGCATTTCATAACCCTTCATGAGAATATGAGATCAGATGGCTTTTAATTAACCATTCTTGTATATAGGCAAATACAGTAATGTTAATGTTTGAATGCTAATGCTAACTTGCTAATGCTAGCGATCTAATGCTAGTGCTAATATCTGCTCATTGTTATACTGTAAGTGTCCTCTATGATGAGAATAAGACATCAGATGGCATTTAAGCATAACCCTTCATGAGAATATGAGATCAGATGGCATTAAAGCTTATCCATTTCTTGTATATAGGCAAATACAGTAATGTTAATGTTTGAATGCTAATGCTAACTTGCTAATGCTAGCGATCTAATGCTAGTGCTAATATCTGCTCATTGTTATACTGTAAGTGTCCTCTATGATGAGAATAAGAGATCAGATGGCATTTAAGCATAACCCTTCATGAGAATATGAGATCAGATGGCTTTTAATTATCCATTCTTGTATATAGGCAAATACAGTAATGTTAATGTTTGAATGCTAATGCTAACTTGCTAATGCTAGCGATCTAATGCTAGTGCTAATATCTGCTCATTGTTATACTGTAAGTGTCCTCTATGATGAGAATAAGACATCAGATGGCATTTAAAAATAACCTTCATGAGAATATGAGATCAGAAGGCATTTAATCCCCTAATTGTATTCATTCAGTAATATGAGATCTAATGCTAGCGATAATGTAGTGCATTGAGAATAAGACATCAGATGGCATTGCATAACCCCATGAGAATTGAGATCAGATATAATTAACCCTTCTTGTATATAGGCAAATACAGTAATGTTAATGTTTGAATGCTAATGCTAACTTGCTAATGCTAGCGATCTAATGCTAGTGCTAATATCTGCTCATTGTTATACTGTAAGTGTCCTCTATGATGAGAATAAGACATCAGATGGCATTTAAGCATAACCCTTCATGAGAATATGAGATCAGATGGCATTAAATGCTTATCCATTCTTGTATATAGGCAAATACAGTAATGTTAATGTTTGAATGCTAATGCTAACTTGCTAATGCTAGCGATCTAATGCTTGTGCTAATATCTGCTCATTGTTATACTGTAAGTGTCCTCTATGATGAGAATAAGAGATCAGATGGCATTTAAGCATAACCCTTCATGAGAATATGAGATCAGATGGCATTTAATGCTTATCCATTCTTGTATATAGGCAAATACAGTAATGTTAATGTTTGAATGCTAATGCTAACTTGCTAATGCTAGCGATCTAATGCTAGTGCTAATATCTGCTCATTGTTATACTGTAAGTGTCCTCTATGATGAGAATAAGACATCAGATGTCATTTTATAGCATAACCCTTCATGAGAATATGAGATCAGATGGCATTTTAATTATCCATTTCTTGTATATAGGCAAATACAGTAATGTTAATGTTTGAATGCTAATGCTAACTTGCTAATGCTAGCGATCTAATGCTAGTGCTAATATCTGCTCATTGTCATACTGTAAGTGTACTCATTTATGATGAGAATATGAGATCAGATGGCAATAAATATTAACCCTTCTTGAAAATATTCAAATAAAGTAATGTTAATGTTTGAATGCTAATGCAAATACAGTAATGCTAGCGATCTAATGCTAGTGCTATATCTGGTCATGCTATACTGTAATGTCCTTATGATGAGAATAAGAGATCAGATGGCATTTGCATAACCCTTCATGAGAATATGACATCAGATGGCTTTAAAATTAACCCTTCTTGTAAAAATGCAAATACAGTAATGTTAATGTTTGAATGCTAATGCTAACCTGCTAATTCTAGCGATATAATGCTAGTGCTAATATCTGCTTTTTGTAATACTGTAAGTGTCCTCTATGATGAGAATAAGACATCAGATGGCATTTAAGCATAACCCTGCATGAGAATATGAGATCAGATGGCATTAAAGCTTATCTATTCTTGTATGTAGGCAAATCCAGTAATGTTAATGTTTGAATGCTAATGCTAACTTGCTAATTCTAGCAATCTAATGCTATTGCTAATATCTGGTCATTGCTATACTGTAAGTGTCCTCTATGATGGGAATATGAGATCAGATGGCATTTAAGCATAACCCTTTATGAGAATATGAGATCAGATTTCATTTAATTAACCCTTCTTGTATATATTCAAAAACAGTAATGTTAATGTTTGATTGCTAATGCTAACCTGCT
>CM056197.1:11886913-11918629 GCA_029692085.1 Gymnothorax javanicus
TTTTTCATACTGTAATGTCTTAGATGAGAATATGAGATCAGATGGCATTAAACTTAACGCTTTCGTATATATTCAAATAAAGTAATGTTAATGTTTGAATGCTAATGCTAATTTGCAAATGCTGACGATCTAATGCTAGTGCTAATATCTGGTCATTGTTATACTGTAAGTGACATTTATGATGAGAATAAGAGTTCAGTTGGCATTTTAGCATAACCCTTCATGAGAATATGAGATCAGATGGCTTTTAATTAACCCTTCTTGCATTTAGGCAAATACAGTATTGTTAATGTTTTGAATGCTAATGCTAACTTGCTAATGCTAGCGGTCTAATGGTAGTGCTAATATCTGCTCATTGTCATACTGTAAGTGGACTCTATGATGAGAATATGAGATCAGATGGCAATAAAGCTTTACCCTTCTTGTATATATTCAAATAAAGTAATGTTAATGTTTGAATGCTAATACTAATTTGCTAATGCTAGCGATCTAATGCTAGTGCTAATATCTGCTCAATGTTATACTGTAAGTGTCCTCTCTGATGGGAATATGTGATCAGATGCCATTTAAGCTTAACCCTTCATGAGAATATGAGATCAGATGGCTATTAATTAACCCTTCTTGTATATAGGCAAATACAGTAATGTTAATGTTTGAATGCTAATGCTAACTTGTTAAAGCTAAAGATCTAATGCTTGTGCTAATATCTGCTAATTGTCATACTGTAAGTTTAATCAATGATGAGAATAAGACATCAGATGGCATTTAAGCATAACGCTGCATGAGAATATGAGATCAGATGGCATTTATGCTTATCCATTGTTGTATAACGGCAAATACAGTAATGTTAATGAATGCTAATGCTAACAAGCTAATGCTAGCGATATAATGCTAGTGCTAATATCTGCTCATTGTAATACTGTAAGTGTCCTCTATGATGAGAATAAGACATCAGATGGCATTTAAGCATAACCCTGTATGAGAATATGAGATCAGATGGGATTAAAGCTTATCCATTCTTGTATATAGGCAAATCCAGTAATGTTAATGTTTGAATGCTAATGCTCACTTGCTAATGCTAGCAATATAATGCTAGTACTAATATCTGGTCATTGTTAAACTGTAAGTGTCCTCTATGATGAGAATAAGAGATCAGATGGCATTTAAATATAACTCTTCATGACAATATGAGATCAGATGGCATTTCATCTTATCCATTCTTTTATATAGGCAAATACAGTAATGTTAATGTCTGAATGCTAATCTAATTCTAATGCTAGCGATCTAATGAAGTGCTAATATCTGCTCATTGTTATACTGTAAGTGTCCTTATGATGAGAATAAGTCAGATGGCATTTAAGCATAACCCTTCATGAGAATATGATATCAGATGGCTTTTAATAACCCTTCTGTATAGGCTAAAGAATTTAAAGTTTGAATGCTAATGCTAACTTGCAAATGCTAGCGATCTAATGCTACTGTAACATCTGTTTATTGTTATACTGTAAGTGTCCTCTATAATGAGAATAAGACATCAGATGGCATTTAAGCATAACCCTGCATGAGAATAAGAAGAATGTCATTTATATCCATTTTGTATAGCAAATAGTAATTTAATGTTTGAATTATCTAATTGCTATCTACATCTAATGCTAGTACTAATATCTCTCATTTATACTGTAAGGTTCTTAATATATGATCAGATCATTTTAGCATAACCTTGGAATATATCTGCTTTTAATTACCTTTGCATATAGGCAAATCATGATGTTAATGTTTTGAATGTAATGCTAACTTGCTATGTAGTCTAATGCATGCTAATATTGTCATTGCTTAAGTCATCTTATATGAAATATGAGATCAATGGCAATAACTAACTTCTTAATTTAAATAATATGTTAATTTTGAATGTAATGTAAGTCCTAAAGATGAGAATAAGAATCAGATGCATTAAGCTACCCTTATAATTAGATCGTTGCATTAAGTATCAAGTTAATCAGGAATCATTTAAGATAACCCTTCATGAAATAATTGCAAGTGCTTTAATCTATCCATTCTGTATAATGCAAACAGTAATGTTAATGTTTGAATGCTAATGCTAATTACTAATTCTGCGATATATAGCTAATTCCTTATTTAATGTAAGTATTCCTTATGAGATAAGTAAGAATAGTTGGCATTTAAGCATAACCCTGCATGAGAATAAGATCAGATGGCATTAAACTATCATTGTCATTTTAAACAAATCCAGTAATTTAAGTTTGAATAAATCTAATCATTTAATGCTACAATTAATGCGATGCTAATATGGTCATTGTTATCTAGTAATTTATATGGCAAATATGAGATAATGGAATTTAAGTAACCCTTTATGAGAATAGCAATAATGTATTTAATTAAACTCTTCTTATTTAATCAAACATAATGTTAATGTTGATTGTCTAATGCTAACTTGCTAATGCTCGATTAATGCTAGTGTAATATCTGGTATTGTTATCCTGAAAGTGTCCTTTATGATTAGAATAAAGAATCATGCTAACTAACCTTTATCAATATCTGAATAGTGACTTTAATTAACCCTTTGATATAGCAAATGCATAAGTTAACTGATGAATGTAAGCTCAATGGCATCTAGATCTAATGCTGTGCTAATATATAGTTGTTATTTAAGTAATTCTTATGATGAGAATAAAATGATGGCATTTAACATAACTCTGCATAGAATATGAGATCAGAAAATTATCTTATCCATTGTTATATAGTCAAATACAGTAATGTTAATCTTAATGCTAAATGCTAACTTGCTAATCTAGCGATATAATGCTAGTCTATATCTGCTCATTTTAATACTGTAAGTTCTTATGATGTGAATAAGCATCAGATGGCATTTAAGCAAAACCCTGCAAGAATTGAATCAGATGGCATTAAAGCTTTATGATTTGATATAGGCAAATACAGTAATGTTAATGTTTGAATGCTAATGCTAACTTGCTATGCTTTGCGATCTAATGCTAGTGCTAATATCTGCTCAATGTTATACTGTGTGTCCTCCTGATGGAATACGATTAAGTTGGCTAAAGCTAACCTTCTGGAAATGAATCAGATGGTTTTAATTACTTTTCTTTAAGAGGCTATCATAATGTTAATGTTTGAATGCTAATGCTAACTTCTTAATGTAAATCTAATGCTTGTGCTAAATCTGCTAATTGTTATACTGTAAGTTTAATCTATAATGAGAATAAGACATCAGATGGCATTTAAGTAAAGATCATAACCCTAAGCATAACCCTTCATGTAAATATAAACTTGCTAATGGTAGCGACTATGCTTTAATTCTGCTCATTTTATACTGTAAGTGTCCTCTATAATGAGAATATGACATCAGATGTCATTTATATATACTTATGAGAATATGAGATCATGCATTTTATCCATTCTTGTATATAGGCAAATACAGTAATGTTAATGTCTGAATGCTAATGCTAACTTGCTAATGCTACAATCTAATGCATTGCTAATATCTTCTCATTGTCATACTGTAAGTGTACTCTATGATGAGAATATGAGATCAGATGGAAATAAAGCTTAACCCTTCTTGAAAATATTCAAATAAAGTAATGTTAATGTTTGAATGCTAATGCTGATTTGCTAATGCTAGCGATCTAATGCTATTGCTAATATCTGGTCATTGCTATACTGTAAGTGTCCTCTATGATGGGAATATGAGATCAGATGGCATTTAAGCATAACCCTTTATGAGAATATGAGATCAGATGGCATTAAAGCTTATCTATTCTTGTATATAGGCAAATCCAGTAATGTTAATTTTGAATGCAATGTAACTGTAATGTAGCGTTAATGCTGTGCTAATTCTGCTCATTTATACTGTAATGTCCTCTATATGAGAATAAACACAGATGGCATTTAACAAACCCCATGGAAAAGATCAGATGGCTTACTCCTTCTTGTATAAGGCAAATAAGTAATGTTAGTTGAATGCTAATGCTAACTTAAGTGCGATTAATGTATGCTAATATCTGCTCATGTTATACTGTAAGTGTCCCTTGATGGAAAGATCAGATGGCATTAAGCAACCCTTCATGAAATATGAGATCAGATGGCTTTTAATTACCCTTCTTGTATATAGGCAAATACAGTAATGTTAATGTTTGAATGCTAATGCTAACTTGCTAATGCTAGCAATATAATGTATTGCTAATATCTCTCATTGTTATACTGTAAGTGTACTCTATGATGAGAATATGAGATCAGATGGCAATAAAGATTAACCCAACTTCTATATATTCAAATAAGTAATGTTAATGTTTGAATGCTAATGTAACTTGCTAATGCTAGCGATCTAATGCTATGCTAATATCTGGTCATTGTTAAACTGTAAGTGTCCTCTATGATGAGAATAAGAGATCAGATGGCATTTAACATAACCCTTCATGAGAATATGAGATCAGATGGCATTTAAAGCTTATCCATTCTTGTATATAGGCAAATACAGTAATGTTAATGTTTGAATGCTAATGCTAACTTGCTAATGCTAGCGATCTAATGCTATTTCTAATATCTGCTCATTTTATACTGTAAGTGTCTCTATGATGAGAATATGAGATCAGATGGCATTTAAGCATAACCCTGCAGAATATGAATCGATGCTTTATTAACTTCTTGTATATAGTCAAATACAGTAATGTTAATGTTTGAATGCTAATGCTAACTTGCTAATGCTAGCGATCTAATGCTAGTGCTAATATCTGGTCATTGTTATACTGTAAGTGTACTTATGATGAGAATAAGACATCAGATGGCATTTTAGCATAACCCTTCATGAGAATATGAGATCAGATGGCTTTAATGCTAACCTTCTTGTATATAGGCAAATACAGTAATGTTAATGTTTGAATGCTAATGCTAACTTGCTAATGCTAGCGATCTAATGTCTTATGCAATATCTGCTCATTGTTATACTGTAAGTGTCCTCTATGATGAGAATAAGACATCAGATGGCATTTAAGCATCCCTTCATGAGAATATGAGATCAGATGGCTATTAACTATCCATTCTTGTATATAGGCAAATCACAGTAATGTTAATGTTTGAATGCTAATGCTACTTGCTAATCTGCGATCTAATGCTTGTGCTAATATTGTCATTGTTATACTGTAAGTGTCCTCTATGATGAATATAAGATCAGATGGCATTTAAGCATAACCCTATGAGAATATGAGATCAGATGGCATTTAATTAACCATTCTTGTATATAGGCAAATACAGTAATGTTAATGTTTGAATGCTAATGCTAACTTGCTAATGCTAGCGATCTAATGCTAGTGCTAATATCTGTCATTGTTAATACTGTAAGTGTCTCTATGATGAGAATAAGAATCAGATGGCATTAAGCATAACCCTTCATGAGAATATGAGATCAGATGGCTTTTAATTAACCCTTCTTGTATATAGGCAAATACAGTAATGTTAATGTTTGAATACTAATGCTAACTTGCTAATGCTAGCGATCTAATGCTAGTGCTAATATCTGTTCATTGTATACTGTAAGTGTCCTCTATGATGAGAATAAGACATCAGATGGCATTTAAGCATAACCCTCATGAGAATATGAGATCAGATGGCATTTATCTTAATCCATTCTTGTATATAGGCAAATACACGTAATGTTAATGTTTGAATGCTAATGCTCACTTGCTAATGCTAGCGATATAATGCTAGTGCTAATATCTGTCATTGTTATACTGTACGTGTACTCTATGATGAGAATATGAGATCAGATGGCATATAAAGATTAACCACTTCTATAATTCAAATACAGTAATGTTAATGTTTGAATGCTAATGCTAACTTGCTAATCTAGGTCTAATGCTAGGCTAATATCTGGTCATTGTTAAACTGTGTGTCCTTATGATAGAATAAGATCAGATGCCTTTAATAACCCTTCAGAGAATATGAGATCAGTGCTTTAATTAACCTTCTTGTATATAGGCAAATACATAATGTTAATGTTTGAATGCTAATGCTAACTTGCTAATCTAGCATTAATGTAGTCTAATATCTGTCATTGTTATACTGTAAGTGTCTATGATGAGAATATGAGATCAGATGGATAAAGATTAACTTATACATTCAATACAGTAATGTTATGTTTAATGCTATTATTAGCGATCTAATGCTAGGCTAATATCTGTCATTGTTAACTGTAAGTGTCCTCTTGATGAATAGGATCAGATGGCATTTAAACAACCTTCAGAATATGAGATCAGATGGCTTTAATTAACCCTTCTTGTATATAGGCAAATACAGTAATGTTAATGTTTGAATGCTAATGCTAACTTGCTAATGCTAGCATCTAATGCTAGTGCTAATATCTGCTCATTAGTATATGTAAGTGTCTCTATGATGAGAATATGAGATCAGATGGCATAAAGCTTAACCCTTCTTGTATAATCAAATAAGTAATGTTAATGTTTGAATGCTAATGCTAATTGCTAATCTAGCGATCTAATGCTAGTGCTAATATCTGTCATTGTTATACTGTAAGTGTCTCTATGATGAGAATAAGATCAGATGGCATTTAACATAACCCTTCATGAGAATATGAGATCAGATGCTTTAATTATCCTTCTTGTATATAGGCAAATACAGTAATGTTAATGTTGAATGCTAATGCTAACTTGCTAATGCTAGCGATCTAATGCTAGTGCTAATATCTGTCATGTTACTGTAAGTGTCCTCTTATGGAATAGGATCAGATGGCATAATACCTTCATGCTAACCTTCTAAATAAGTAAGTTAATGTTGAATGCTAATGCTAATTGCTAATCTAGCGATCTAATGAGTGCTAATATCTGTCATTGTTATACTTAAGTGTCCTATTGATAGATCAGATGCATTAAGCATAACCTTCTGAAATATAGATCAATGTTAATGTTTGAATGCTAAATGTAAGCTTTAATGCTATCGATCTAATGCTAGTGCTAATATCTGTCATTGTATATGCTAAGTTCTCTATCATGAGAATATGAGATCAGATGTCATTTATTATCCTTCTTTTATATAAGGCAAATACAGTAATGTTAATGTTTGAATGCTAATGCTAACTTGCTAATGCTGCGATCTAATGCTAGTGCTAATATCTGTCATTGTTATACTGTAAGTGTCTCTATGATGAATAAGAGATCAGATGGCATTTAAGCATAACCCTTCATGAGAATATGAGATCAGATGCTTTTAATAACCCTTCTTGTATATAGGCAAATACAAGTAATGTTAATGTTTGAATGCTAATGCTAACTTGCTAATGCTAGCGATC
Organism: Gymnothorax javanicus; assembly: GCA_029692085.1. Taxonomy (NCBI): domain Eukaryota; kingdom Metazoa; phylum Chordata; class Actinopteri; order Anguilliformes; family Muraenidae; genus Gymnothorax; species Gymnothorax javanicus. Next base: position 11,894,250 of record CM056197.1, read on the forward strand.
TAATGCTAGTGCTAATATCTGTCATTGTTATACTGTAAGGTCTTTGATGAGAATAGAATCAGATGGCTAAGTCTTGAGAAATAACCTCTATAGATGATATTGCAATACAGTAATGTTAATGTTTGAATGCTAATGCTAATTGCTAATGCTAGCGATCTAATGCTAGTGCTAATATCTGGTCATTGTTATACTGTAATGTCCTATGATGAGAATAAGATCAGATGGCATTTAGCATAACCCTTATGAGAATATGAATCAGATGCATTTAATTAACCTTCTTGTATAAGCAAATACAGTAATGTTAATGTTTGATGTAATGCTAACTGCTAATCTAGATAATGCTAGGCTAATATCTGCTATTGTATCTTAAGTATCTCTATATGGATAGACATCGATGGCTTTAAGCTAACCCTGCATGAGAATATGAGATCAGATGGCATAAAGCTTACCTTCTGTATATAACAAATACAGTAATGTTAATGTTTGAATGCTAATGCTAACTTCTAATGCTAGCATCTAATGCTAGTGCTAATATCTGGTCATTGTTATACTGTAAGTGTCTTATGATGGAATAGAGATCAGATGGATTTAAGCATAACCTTATGAGAATATGAATCAGATGCTTTATTAACCTTCTGTATAACAAAACAGTAATGTTAATGTTTGATGCTAATGCTAACTTGCTAATCTGCGATCTAATGCTAGTGCTAATATCTGTCATTGTTATACTGAAGTGTCCTTAGATAGAATAAGAATCAGTGGCATTTAAGCATAACCTCATAGAATATGAGATCAGATGGCTTTATTACCTTCTTGTATATAGCAAATACAGTAATGTTAATGTTTGAATGCTAATGCTAACTTGCTAATGCTAGCGATCTAATGCTGTGCTAATATCTGTTCATTGTTATACTGTAAGTGTCTCTATGATGAGAATAAGACATCAGATGGCATTTAAGCATAACCCTCATGAGATATGAGATCAGATGGCATTTACTTATCCATTTTGTATATAGGCAAATACAGTAATGTTAAGTTTGAATGCTAATGCTAACTTTGCTAATGCTAGCATATAATGCTAGTGCTAATATTGTCATTGTTATACTGTAAGTGTCTCTATGATGGAATAGAATCAGATGGCATTTAAGCATAACCTCATGAAATAAGATGAGATTAAGTATTGTGACAATGTTAATAGCTAATTGTATCTAGCATTCTTGCTATGCTAATAATCAGTTATACTGTAATTTATATGATAAGTCTTAGATGCATTAATCTAACTTTCTAATCCGAGAATATGAGATCAGATGGCATTTATCTTATCCATTCTTGTATATAGGAATACAGTAATGTTAATGTTGAATGCTACATGCTATGCAACTAAGATCTAATCTGCTAATATCTGTCATTTAATGTAAGCATAACTCTTACATGAGAATATGAGATCAGATGGCAATTTAACTTAATCCTTCTTGTATATACATTAAGTAATGTTAATGTTTGAATGCTAATGCTAACTTGCTAATGCTAGCAGATCTAATGCTAGTGCTAATATCTGCTATTGTTATACTGTAAGTGTCCTCTATGATGAGAATAGAATCAGATGGCATTTAAGCTATAACCACTTGCAATGAGAATATGAATCAGATGGCATTTATGCTTATCCATTTTGTATATAGAGCAAATACAGTAATGTTAATGTTTGAATGCTAATGCTAATTGCTAATGCAGCGATCTAATGCATAGTGCTAATATCTGCTCATTTTATACTGTAAGTGTCCTCAATGATGAGAATAATGAATCAGATGGCATTTAATGATAACCTTCATTAGATATGAGATCAGATGGCATTAATAGCTTACCTTCTTGTATATAGGCAAATACAGTAATGTTAATGTTTGAATGCTAATGCTAACTTGCTAATGCTAGCGACATAATGCTATGCTAATATCTGGTCATTGTTATACTGTAAGTGTACTCTATGAATGAGAATATGAATCAGATGGCAAATAAAGATAAAACCAATCTATATATGTCAAATACAGTAATGTTAATGTTTGAATGCTAATGCTAACTGCTAATCTAGCATCTAATGCATGTAATATCTGTCATTGTAAACTGTAAGTGACCTCTATGATGAGAATAGGATCAGATGGCATTTAAACATAACCTTCATTAGAATATGAATCAGATGAATATTCTTATCCATTCTTGTAATGCAAATCAGTAATGTTATGTCTGAATGCTAATGCTAACTTGCTAATCTAGCATCTAATGCTAGTGCTAATATCTGCTCATTGTCACTGTGTGTACTTATGATGAATATGAGATCAGATGGCAATAAAGCTTAACCTTCTTATATACAAATAAAGTAATGTTAATGTTTGAATGCTAATGCTAATTGCTAATGCTAGCGATCTAATGCTAGTGCTAATATCTGTCATTGTTATACTGTAAGTGTCCTCTATGATGAGAATAAGACATCAGATGGCATTTAAGCATAACCCTTCATGAGAATATGAGATCAGATGTCATTTAATGTAATCCATTTTGTATATAGGCAAATACAGTATGTTAATGTTTGAATGCTAATGCTAACTTGCTAATCTAGCGATCTAATGCTAGTGCTAATATCTGTCATTGTTATACTGTAAGTGTCCTCTATATGAGAATAAGAATCAGATGGTATTTACATAAACCCTCGAGAAGAATATGAGATCAGATGTCATTTAATTATCCATTCTGCATATAGGCAAACAAGGTAATGTAAATGTTTGAATGCTAATGCTAACTTGCTAATGGTATGACTAACGCTTGTGCTTATATCTCCTGTATTTTATACTGTAAGTGTCCTCTATAATGAGAATATGACATGATGTCATTTATATATAACTCTTCATGAGAATATGAGATCAAAGCTTATCCATTCTTGCATATAGGCAAATACAGTAATGTTAACGTCTGAATGCTAATGCTAACTTGCTAATGCTACAATCTATCGCTAAAATTAATATCTGGTCACGGTATACTGTAAGTGTAATTTTGCGATGAGAATATGAGATCGATGGAAAACCCTTTAAAAAGAATTGAAAGATGTCTTGAATTAATATTCAAATAAAATACATGTAAATCGTTTGAATGCTAATGCTAATTGCTAATGCTAAAGGATTCAATGATAGTGCTAATATTGCTATTTATACTGTAAGTGTCCTCTATGATGAGAATAAGACATCAGATGGCATTTAAGCATAACCCTTCATGAGAATATGAGATCAGATGGCTTTTAACTTATCCATTTCTTGTATATAGGCAAATACAGTAATGTTAATGTTTGAATGCTAATGCTAACTTGCTAATGCTAGCGATAATGCTAGTGCTAATATCTGTCATTGTTAATACTGATGAAGTGTCAATCTTATGATGAGAATATGAGATCAGATGGCATTTAGATTAACCTTCTGTATATAGCAATACAGTAATGTTAATGTTTGAATGCTAATGCTAACTTGCTAATGCTAGCGATCTAATGCTAGTGCTAATATCTGCTCATTGTTAATACTGTAAGTGTCCTCTATGATGAGAATAAGACATCAGATGGCATTTAAGATAACCCTTCATGAGAATATTGAGATCAGATGGCATTAAGCTATCCATTCTTGTATATAGGCAAATCAGTAATGTTAATGTTTGAATCTAATGCTCACTTGCTAATGCTAGCGATCTAATGCTAGTGCTTATATCTGTCATTTATACTGTAGTTACTCTATGATGAGAATATGAGATCAGATGCAATAAAGCTTAACCCTTCTTGTATATATTCAATACAGTAATGTTAATGTTTGAATGCTAATGCTAACTTGCTAATGCTAGCGATCTAATGCTAGTGCTAATATCTGGTCATTGTTATACTGTAAGTGTCCTATAATGAAATAGAGATCAGATGGCATTTAAGCATAACCCTTCATGAGAATATGAGATCAGATGTCTTTAATTAACCTTCTGTATATAGGCAAATACAGTATGTTAATGTTTGAATGTAATGTAACTTGCTAATCTAGCGATCTAATGCTAGTGCTAATATCTGTCATTGTTATACTGTAAGTGTCCTCTATGATGAGAATATGAGATCAGATGGCATTTAAGCTACCTAAAATAGAGATCAGATGTCATTAATTAACCCTTCTTGTATATAGGCAAATACAGAATGTTAGTGTTTTATCATAATGCTAATTAGCTAATGCTTGTGATCTAATGCTAGTGCTAATGTCTGTTCATTGTTATACTGTAAGTGTCCTCTATGATGAGAATATGAGACATCATTTAAACATAACCCTTTATCAGAATTGAGATCAGATGTCATAACCCTTCTTGTATATATTCAAATACAGTAATGTTAATGTTTGAATGCTAATGCTAACTTTCTAATAAATACTAGGGATCTAATGCTAGTGCTATTATCTGTTCATTGTTATATTGTAAGTGTCCTTTTATGATGGGAATAAGAGATCAGATGGAATTGAAGCATAACCCTTTATGAGAATATGAGATTAGATGTCATTTAATGATCCATTATTGTATATATATTCAAATACAGAAATGTTAATGTTTGAATGCTAACGCTAATTAGCTAATGCTATGCTAATAGCGATTGTTAACTGTTAGTGTCCTCTATGATGGGAATATGAGATCAGATGCATTTAAATAACCCTTTTATCAGAATATGTGATCAGATGTCATTTAATTAACCCTTCTTGTATATAGGCAAATACAGTAATGTTAAATGTTTGAATGCTAATGCTAACTTTCTAATACTAGCGATCTAATGCTAGTGCTAATATCTGTTCATTGTTATACTGTAAGTGTCTCTCTGATGAATTAGAATCAGACATGAGATCAGATGCTTTTAATTCATTTAAGGCATACAGTAATGCATGTTTGAATATGAGATCAGATGTCAAATATTTATTGTTATGCCATTCTTGAAGAGAATAAGACATATAGGTATAAATATAGTCGATGGCATTAGCTTATGTCTGAATGTTAATGTTTAACTAATGCTCACTGCTAATGCTAGCAATCTAATGCAAGTGCTTATATCTGCTCATTGTTATACTGTACGTGTCCTTTATGATGAGAATACGAGAATAGATGCCAACCCTTCATGAGCTTAACAGATGGCTTTTTAATTCTTTTTGTATATATATTCAAATACAGTAATGTTAATGTTTGAATCCTAATGCTAACTTGCTAATGCTAGCGATCTAATGCTAGTGCTAATATCTGTTCATTGTTATACTGTAAGTGTCCTCTCATGATGGGAATATGAGATCAGATGGCATTTAATCATAACCTTTAAAAGAGAATATGAGATCAGATGTCTTTTAATTAACCCTTCTTGTATATATTCAAATCCAGTAATGTTATTGTTTGATTCCTAATGCTAACTTGCTAATGCGTTAGCAATCTAATGCTAGTGTTATTATCTGTTCATTGTTATACTGAAAGTGTCCTCTATGATGAGAATCAGAGATCAGATGGCATTTAAACATAACCCTTTATCAGAATATGAGATCAGATGTCATTTAATTAACCCTTCTTATATATAGGCAAATACAGTAATGTTAATGTTTTAATGCTAATGTTAACTTTCTAATACTAGCGATCTAATGCTAGTGCTAATATCTGTTCATTGTTATACTGTAAGTGTCCTTTATGATGAGAATAAGACATCAGATGGCATTGAAGCATTACCGCATGAGAATATGAGATCAGATGGCATTAAGCTTATCCATTATTGTATATAGGCAAATACAGAAATGTTAATGTTTGAATGCTAATGCTAACTTGCTAATGCTAGCGATCTAATGCTAGTGCTAATATCTGGTCATTGTTGTAAGTGTCCTATATGATGGGAATATGAGATCAGATGGCATTTAAACATAACCCTTTATCAGTTTTGAGATCAGATGTCATTTAATTAACTTGTATATAGGCAAATACAGTAATGTAAATGTTTGAATGCTAATACTAACTTTCTAATACTAGCGATCATAATGCTAGTGCTAATATCTGTTCATTGATATGCTGTAAGTGTCCTCTATAATTAGAATCAGACATCAGATGTCATTTAAGCATAATGATGAGAATAAGACATCAGATGTCATTTAATCATATCCCTTGTATATATTCAAAAACAGTAATGTTAATGTCTGAATGCTAATGCTAACTTGCTAATGCTAGCCATCTAATGCAAGTGCTAATATCTGCTCATTGTTATACTGTAAGTGTCCTTTATGATGAGAATAAGAGATCAGATGGAATTTATGCATAACCCTTCATGAGAATATGAGATCAGATGGCTTTTAATTTATCCTTTCTGTATATAGGCAAATACAGTAATGTTAATGTTTGAATCCTAATGCTAACTTGCTAATGCTAGCGATCTAATGCAAGTGCTAATATCTGTTCATTGTTATACTGTGCGTTCCTTTATGATGAGAATAAGAGATCAGATGGCATTGAAGCATAACCCTTCATGAGAATATATGAGGATCAGATGGCTTTTAATTAACCTTTCTTTTATATATAGGCAAATACAGTAATGTTAATGTCAAAATGCTAATGCTAACTTGCTAATGCCAAGCGATCTAATGCCTGTGTAAATATCTGCTAATTGTTATACTGTAAGTGTCCTCTATGAAGAGAATAAGACATCAGATGGCATTTAAGTATAACCCTTCATGAGAATATGAGATCAGATGGCATTAAATTATCCATTCTTGTATATAGGCAAATCCAGTAATGTTAATGTTTGAATCCTAATGCTCACTTGCTAATGCTAGCAATCTAATGCTAGTGCTAATATCTGGTCATGTTATACTGGCACGTGTACTCTATGATGAGAATATGAGATCAGATGGCAATAAAGCTTAACCCTTTCTTGTATATTTTCAATACAGTAATGTTAATTTTAATACTAATGCTAACTTGCTAATGCTAGCGACATCTAATGCTAGTGCTAATATCTGGTCATTGTTATACTGTAAGTGTCCTTTATGATGAGAATATGAGATCAGATGGCATTGAAGCATAACCATGAGAATATGAGATCAGATGGCATTGCTATATATTCAATACAGTAATGTTAATGTTTGAATGCTAATGCTAACTTGCTAATGCTAGCGATCTAATGCTAGTGCTAATATCTGGTCATTGTTATACTTTAAGTGTCCTCTATGATGGGAATATGAGATCAGATGGCATCTAAACATAACCCTTTATCAGAATATGAGATCAGATGTCATTTAATTAACCTTTCTTGTATATAGGCAAATACAGTAATGTTAATGTTTGAATGCTAATGCTTACTTGCTAATACTAGCGATCTAATGCTAGTGCTAATATCTGTTCATTGTTATACTGTAAGTGTCCTCTATAATGAGAATAAGACATCAGATGGCATTTAAGCATAACCCTGCATGAGAATATGAGATCAGATGGCATTTAATCTTATCCATTCTTGTATATAGGCAAATACAGTCATGTTAATGTCTGAATGCTAATGCTAACTTGCTAATGCTAGCGATCTAATGCAAGTGCTAATATCTGCTCATTGTTATACTGTAAGTGTCCTTTATGATGAGAATAAGAGATCAGATGGCATTTAAGCATAACCTTCATGAGAATATGAGATCAGATGGCTTTTAATTCACCTTTCTTGTATATAGGTAAATACAGCAATGTTAATGTCTGAATGCTAATGCTAACTTGCTAATGCTAGCTATCTAATGCTTGTGCTAATATCTGATCATTGTTATACTGTAAGTGTCCTCTATGATGAGAATAAGACAACAGATGGCATTTAAGCATAACCCTCTGCGAGATTATGAGATCAGATGGCATTAAAACTTATCCATTCTTGTATAAAAGGCAAATCCAGTGATGTTAAAGTTTGAACGCTAATGCTCACTTGCTAATGCTAGCTTATATAATGCTAAAAGCATATTTGGTCATTGTTATACTGTAATGTACTCTATGATGAGAATATGAGATCAGATGGCAATAAAGATTAACCCAACTTCTATATATTCAAATACAGTAATGTTAATGTTTGAATGCTAATGCTAACTTGCTAATCTTAGCGATCTAATGCTAGTGCTAATATCTGGTCATTCTTACACTGTAAGTGTCCTCTATGATGAGAATAAGAGATCAGATGGCATTTAAACATAACTCTTCATTAGAATATGAGATCAGATGGCATTTATTCTTATCCATTCTTGTATATAGGCAAATACAGTAATGTTAATGTCTGAATGCTAATGCTAACTTGCAAATGCTAGCGATCTAATGCTAGTGCTAATATCTGCTCATTGTCACACTGTAAGTGTACTCTATGATGAGCATATGAGATCAGATATAATAAAAGCTTATCCTTCTTATATATATTCAAAATAAAGTTAAGGTTTGAATGTTAATGCTAACTTCATAATGCTAGAAGGATTCAATGCTAGTGCTAATATCTGTTAATTGTTATACTGTAAGTGTCCTCTATGATGAGAATAAGACATCAGATGGGCATTTAAGCATAACACTGAATGAGAATCTGATATCAGATGGCATTTATGCTTATCCATTGTTGTATATAGCAAATACAGTATAAAAAATGCTTGAATGCTAATGCAACTTGCTAATGCTAGCGATATAATGCTAGTGCTAATATCTGCTCATTTTAATACTGTGTGTCCCTATGATGAGAATAAGACATCAGATGGCATTTAAGCATTACCCTGCATGAGAATATGAGATCAGATGGCAGGGTTAAAGCTTATCCATTCTTGTATATAGGCAAACACAGTAATGTTACTGCTTGAATGCTAATGATAACTTGCTAATGCTAGCCATCTAATGCGTGTGCTAATATCTGCTAATTGTTATACTGTTAGTGTCCTCTATGATGAGAATAAGACATCAGATGGCATTTAAGCATAACCCTTAATGAGAATATGAGATCAGATGGCATTAAAGCTTATCCATACTTGTATATAGGCAAATCCAGTAATGTTAATGTTTGAATTCTAATACTAACTTGCTAATGCTAGCGATCTAATGCTAGTGCTAATATTCGGTCATTGTTATACTGTAAATGTCCTTTATGATGAGAATAAGAGATCAGATGGCATTTAAGCATAACCCTTCATGAGAATATGATATCAGATCGCTTTTAAATAACCCTTCTTGTATAAAGGCAAATAAAGTAATGTTAATGTTTGAATGCTAATGCTAACTTGCAAATGCTAGCGATCTAATGCTAGTGCTAATATCTGTTCATTGTTATACTGTAAGTGTCCTCTATGATGAGAATAAGACATCAGATGTCATTTAAGCATAACCCTGCAAGAGAATATGAGATCAGATGGCATTTATGCTGATCCAATGTTGTATAAAGGCAAATACAGTAATGTTAATGTTTGAATGCTAATGCTAACTTGCTAATGTTAGCGATCTAATGCTAGTGCTAATATCTGCTCATTGTAATACTGTAAGTGCGCCTCTATGATGAGAATATGAGATCAGATGGCATTTTAGCATAACCCTTCATGAGAATATGAGATCAGATATTTTAATTTAACCCTCTTGCATTTAGGCAAAATACAGTATTGTTAATGTTTTTGAATGCTAATGCTAACTTGCTAATGCTAGCGGTCTAATGGTAGTGCTAATATCTGCTCATTGTCATACTGTAAGTGGACTCTATGATGAGAATATGAGATCAGATGGCAATAAAGCTTTACCCTTCTTGTATATATTCAAATAAAGTAATGTTAATGTTTGAATGCTAATACTTAATTTGCTAATGCTAGCGATCTAATGCTAGTGCTAATATCTGCTCAATGTTATACTGTAAGTGTCCTCTCTGATGGGGAATATGTGATCAGATGCCATTTAAGCTTAACCTTCATGAGAATATGAGATCAGATGGCTATTAATTAACCCTTCTTGTATATAGGCAAATACAGTAATGTTAATGTTTGAATGCTAATGCTAACTTGTTAAAGCTAAAGATCTAATGCTTCAAAGTAATATCTGCTAATTGTCATACTGTAAGTTTAATCAATGATGAGAATAAGACATCAGATGGCATTTAAGCATAACGCTGCATGAGAATATGAGATCAGATGGCATTTATGCTTTTATCCATTGTTGTATAACGGCAAATACAGTAATGTTAATGAATGCTAATGCTAAAGCTAATGCTAGTTGATATAATGCTAGTGCTAATATCTGCTCATTGTAATACTGTAAGTGTCCCTATGATGAGAATAAGACATCAGATGGCATTTAAGACATAACCCTGTATGAGAATATGAGATCAGATGGGATTAAAGCTTATCCATTCTTGTATATAGCAAATCCAGTAATGTTAATGTTTGAATGCTAATGCTCACTTGTTAATGCTAGCAATATAATGCTAGTACTAATATCTGGTCATTGTTAAACTGTAAGTGTCCTCTATGATGAGAATAAGAGATCAGATGGCATTTAAATATAACTCTTCATGACAATATGAGATCAGATGGCATTTCATCTTATCCATTCTTTATATAGGCAAATACAGTAATGTTAATGTCTGAATGCTAATGCTAACTTGCGTAATGCTAGCGATCTAATGCAAGTTAATATCTGCTCATTGTTATACTGTAAGTGTCCTTTTATGATGAGAATAAGAGATCAGATGGCATTAAGCATAACCCTTCATGAGAATATGATATCAGATGGCTTTTTAATGAACCCTTCTTATATATAGGCAAATAAAGTAATGTTAATGCTTTGAATGCTAATGCTAACTTGCAAATGCTAGCGGATCTAATGCTACTGCTAACATTCAGTTCATTGTTATACTGTAAGTGTCCTCTATAATGAGAATAAGACATCAGATGGCATTTAAGCATAACCCTGCATGAGAATATGAGATCAGATGTCATTTATGCTGATCCATTGTTGTATAAAGGCAAATACAGTAATGTTAATGTTTGAATGCTAATGCTAACTTGCTAATGCTAGCGATCTAATGCTAGTACTAATATCTGCTCATTGTCATACTGTAAGTGTATTCTATGATGCGAATATGAGATCAGATGGCATTTTAGCATAACCCTTCATGAGAATATGAGATCAGATGGCTTTTAATTAACCCTTCTTGCATATAGGCAAATACAGTATTGTTAATGTTTTGAATGCTAATGCTAACTTGCTAATGCTAGCGATCTAATGCTAGTGCTAATATCTGCTCATTGTCATACTGTAAGTGTACTCTATGATGAGAATATGAGATCAGATGGCATAAAGCTTAACCCTTCTTGTATATATTCAAATAAAGTAATGTTAATGTTTGAATGCTAATGCTAACTTGCTAATGCTAGCGATCTAATGCTAGTGCTAATATCTGGTCATTGTTATACTGTAAATGTCCTTTATGATGAGAATAAGAGATCAGATGGCATTTAAGCATAACCCTTCATGAGAATATGACATCAGATGGCTTTTTAATTAACCCTTCTTGTATAAATGCAAATACAGTAATGTTAATGTTTGAATGCTAATGCTAACCTGCTAATTCTAGCGATATAATGCTAGTGCTAATATCTGCTTATTGTAATACTGTAAGTATTCCTCTATGATGAGAATAAGACATCAGATGGCATTTAAGCATAACCCTGCATGAGAATATGAGATCAGATGGCATTAAAGCTTATCCATTCTGGTATATAAACAAATCCAGTAATGTTAATGTTTGAATGCTAATGCTAACTTTGCTAATGCTAGCAATCTAATGCGATGCTAATATCTGGTCATTGTTATACTGTAAGTGTAATTTCATGATGGGAATATGAGATCAGATGGAATTTAAGCATAACCCTTTTGAGAATATGACATCAGATGTCATTTAATTAAACCTTCTTGTATTTAATCAAAAACAGTAATGTTAATGTTTGATTGCTAATGCTAACTTGCTAATGCTCGCGATCTAATGCTAGTGCTAATATCTGGTCATTGTTATCCTGAAAGTGTCCTTTATGATTAGAATAAGAGATCAGTTGGCATTTAAGCATAACCCTTCATCAGAATATGAGATCAGATGGCTTTTAATTAACCCTTCTTGTAGGCAGGCAAATACAGTAATGTTAATGTTTGAATGCTAATGCTCACTTGCTAATGCTAGCGATCTAATGCTGGTGCTAATATCTGTTCATTGTTATACTGTAAGTGTTCTCTATGATGAGAATAAGACATCAGATGGCATTTAAGCATAACCCTGCATGAGAATATGAGATCAGAAGGCATTTATGCTTATCCATTGTTGTATATAGTCAAATACAGTAATGTTAATGTTTGAATGCTAATGCTAACTTGTTAATGCTAGCGATATAACGTTAGTGCTAATATCTGCTCATTTTAATACTGCGGTGTCCTCTATGATGAATAAGACATCAGATGGCATTTAAGCAAAACCCTGCATGAGAATATGAGATCAGATGGCATTAAAGCTTATCCATTCTTGTATAGGCAAATACAGTAATGTTAATGCTTGAATGCTAATGCTAACTTGCTAATGCTAGCGATCTAATGCTAGTGCTAATATCTGCTCAATGTTATACTGTAAGTGTCCTCTGATGGGAATATGTGATCAGATGGCATTTAAGCTTTTAACCCTTCATGAGAATATGAGATCAGATGGCTTTTAATTACTTCTTCTTGTATAGAGGCATATACAGTAATGTTAATGTTTGAATGCTAATGCTAACTTGCTAATGCTAAAGATCTAATGCTTGTGCTAATATCTGCTAATTGTTATACTGTAAGTTTAATCTATGATGAGAATAAGACATCAGATGGCATTTAAGCATAACCCTTCATGTAAATATGAGATCAGATGGCATTAAAGCTTATCCATTCTTGTATATAGGCAAATCCAGTAATGGTAATGTTTGAATGCTAATGCTAACTTGCTAATGATAGCGATCAAATGCTAGTGCTAATATCTGCTCAATGTTATACTGTAAGTGTCCTCTCTGATGGGAATATGTGATCAGATGGCATTTAAGCATAAACCTTCATGAGAATATGAGATCAGATGTCATTTAATTAACCCTTCTTGTATATAGGCACATACAGTAATGTAAATGTTTGAATGCTAATGCTAACTTGCTAATGGTAGCGATCTTATGCTTGTGCTAATATCTGCTCATTTTATACTGTAAGCAACTCTATAATGAGAATATGACATCAGATGTCATTTATATATAACTGTTCATGAGAATATGAGATCAGATGGCATTTTATTTTATCCATTCTTGTATATAGGCAAATACAGTAATGTTAATGTCTGAATGCTAATGCTAACTTGCTAATGCTACAATCTATCGCATTGCTAATATCTTCTCATTGTCATACTGTAAGCAAAATCTATGATGAGAATATGAGATCAGATGGAAATAAAGCTTAACCCTTCTGAAAAATATTCAAATAAAGTAATGTTAATGTTTGAATGTTAATGTTGATTTGCTAATGCTAGCGATCTAATGCTATTGCTAATATCTGGTCATTGCTATACTGTAAGTGTCCTCTATGATGGGAATATGAGATCAGATGGCATTTAAGCATAACCCTTTATGAGAATATGAGATCAGATGGCATTAAAGCTTATCTATTCTTGTATATAGGCAAATCCAGTAATGTTAATGTTTGAATGCTAATGCTAACTTGCTAATTCTAGCAACTAATGCTATTAAGTAATATCTGGTCATTGCTATACTGTAAGTGTCCTCTATGATGGGAATATGAGATCAGATGGCATTTTAAGCATAACCCTTTATGAGAATATGAGATCAGATTTCATTTAATTAACCCTTCTTGTATATATTCAAAACAGTAATGTTAATGTTTGATTGCTAATGCTAACCTGCTAATGCTAGCGATCTAATGCTAGTGCTAATATCTGGTCATTGTTATCCTGAAAGTGTCCTTTATGATTGAATAAGAGATCAGATGGCATTTAAAAAACCCTTCATCAGAATATGAGGATCAGATGGCTTTTAATTAACCCTTCTTGTATATAGGCAAATACAGTAATGTTAATGTTTGAATGCTAATGCTAACTCAATTGTAGCGATATAATGCTCGTGCTAATATCTGCTCATTTTTATACTGTAAGTGTCCTCGATTATGAGAATAAGACATCAGATGCCATTTGGGCAAAACCCTGCATGAGAATATGAGGATCAGATGGCATTAAAGCTTATCCATTCTTGTATATAGGCAAATACAGTAATGTTAATGTTTGAATGCTAATGCTAACTTGCTAATGCTAGCGATCTAATGTTAGTGCTAATATCTGCTCAATGTTATACTGTAAGTGTCCTCTCTGATTGGAATATGTGATCAGATGGCATTTAAGCTTAACCCTTCATGAGAATATGAGATCAGATGGCTTTTAATGAACCCTTCTTGTATATAGGCAAATACAGTAATGTTAGTGTTTGAATGCTAATGCTAACTTGCTAATGCTAGCGATATAATGCTAGTGCTAATATCTGCTCATTGTTATACTGTACATGTACTCTATGATGAGAATGAGAATATGAGATCAAAATGGCAATAAAGATTAACCCAACTTCTATATATTCAAATACAGTAATGTTAATGTTTGAATCCTAATGCTAACTTGCTAATGCTAGCGATCTAATGCTAGTGCTAATATCTGTCATTGTTAAACTGTAAGTGTCCTATATGGATGAGAATAAGAGATCAGATGGCATTTAAAACATAACTCTTCATGAGAATATGAGATCAGATGGCATTAAAGCTTTATCCATTTTTGTATATAGGTAAATACAGTAATGTTAATGTCTGAATGCTAATGCTAACTTGCTAATGCTAGCGATCTAATGCTAGTGCTAATATCTGCTCATTTTCACACTGTAAGTGTACTCTATGATGAGAATATGAGATCAGATGGCATTAAAGCTTAACGTTTTTATATATATTCAAATAAAGTAATGTTATACTGCTTGAATGCTAATGCTAATTTGTAAAATGCTGACGACCATCTAATGCTAGTGCTAATATCTGGTCATTGTTATACTGTAAGTGACATTTATGATGAGAATAAGAGTTCTAGTTGGCATTTTAGCATAACCCTTCATGAGAATATATGAGATCAGATGGCTTTTAATTAACTTCTTGTATATAGAAAAATATAGTAATGTTAATGTTTGAATGCTAATGCTAACTTCATAATGGTAGCGATCTAATTCTTATGCAAAATATCTGCTCATTGTTATACTGTAAGTGTCCTCTATGATGAGAATAAGACATCAGATGTCATTCCAGTATCACCCTTCATGAGAATATGAGATCAGATGGCATGAAAGCTTTATCCATTTTTGTATATAGGCAAAATCCAGTAATGTTTATGCTTGAATGCTAATGCTATCTCGTGAATGCTTGCAATCCAATGCTTGCATTATATGGTCATTGTTATACTGTAAGTGTCCTCATGATGGGAATATGAGATCCGATGGCATTTGTGTTAACCTTTTATGAGAATATGAGATCAGATAAACATTTAATTAACATTTTTGTATATATTCAAATACACTCATGTTAATTTTTTGATTGCTAATGCTAACTGGTTAATGCTAGCGCATCTAATGCTAGTGCTAATATCTGGTCATTGTTAAACTGAAAGTGTCCTTTATGATGAGAATAAGAGATCAGATGGCATTCAAGCATTCCCCTTCATGAGAATATGAGATCAGATGGCTTTTAATTAACCCCTCTTGTATATAGGCAAATACAGTAATGTTAATTTTTGAATACTAATGCTAACTTGTTAATGCTAGCGATCTAATGCTAGTGCACATATCTGTTCATTGGTATACTGTAAGTGTCCTCTATGATGAGAATAAGACATCAGATGGCATTTAAGCATGTAACACTGAATGAGAATCTGAGATCAAAAATGGCATTTATGCTTATCCATTGTTGTATATAGGCAAATCCAGTAATGTTAATGTTTGAATGCTAATGCTCACTTATGCTAATGCTAGCGATATAATGCTAGTGCTATTATCTGGTCATTGTTATACTGTACGATACTCTATGATGAGAATATGAGATCAAATCGCAATAAAATTAACCCAACTTCTATATATTCAAATACAGTAATGTTAATGTTTGAATGCTAATGCTAACTTTAATGCTAGGGGTCTAATGCTATTAATATCTGGTCATTGTTAAACTGTAAGTGTCCTCTATGATGAGAATAAGGGATCAGATGGCATTTAAAAATAACACTTCATGAAAATATGAGATCAGATGTCATTTAATCTTATCCATTCTTGTATATAGGCAAATACAGTAATGTTAATGTCCTGAATGCTAATGCTAACTTGCTAATGCTAGCGGATCTAATGTTAGTGCTAGTATCTGCTCATTGTCATATTGTAAGTGTACTCTATGATGAGAATATGAGATCAGATGGCAATAAAGCTTAACCATTCTTGTATATATTCAAATAAAGTAATGTTAATGTTTGAATGCTAATGCTAACTTGCTAATGCTAGTGGTCTAATGCTAGTGCTAATATCTGGTCATTGTTAAACTGTAAGTGTCCTCTATGATGAGAATAAGGATCAGATGGCATTTAAAAATAACCTTCAGAATATGAGATCAGATGGCTTTTAATTAACCCTTCTTTGTATATAGGCAAATACAGAAATGTTAATGTTTGAATGCTAATGCTAACTTGTATATGCATTGTTAAACTGTAAGTGGTCTAATACAGAAATGTTGCGTTTGATGGAATTGTTAAACTGTAAGTTAAAAGTCCCTATGATGAGAATAAGGATCAGATGATGAATTTAAAATAACTCTTCATGAGAATATGAGATCAGATGTCATTTAATCTTATCCATTCTTGTATATAGGCAAATACAGTAATGTTAAAGTCTGAATGCTAATGCTAACTTGCTAAGTCTAGCGATCTAATGCAAGGGCTAATATCTGCTCATTGTAATACTGTAAGTGTACTCTATGATGAGAATATGAGATCAGATGGCAATAAAGCTTTTTTACCTTCTTGTTATATATTCAAATAAAGTAATGTTAATGTTTGAATGCTAATACTAATTTGCTAATGCTATTTATCTAATGCTAGTGCTAATATCTGCTCAATGTTATACTGTAAGTGTCCTCTCTGATGGGGAATATGATCAGATGCCATTAAAGTTTAACCCTTCATGCTGAATATGAGATCAGATGGCTTTTAATTAACCCTTCTTGTATATAGGCAAATACAGTAATGTTAATGTTTGAATGCTAATGCTAACTTGTTAAAGCTAAAGATCTAATGCTTGTGCTAATATCTGCTAATTGTCATACTGTAAGTTTAATCAATGATGAGAATAAGACATCAGATGGCATTTAAGCATAACGCTGCATGAGAATATGAGATCAGATGGCATTTATGCTTATCCATTGTTGTATAAAGGCAAATACAGTAATGTTAATGAATGCTAATGCTAACAAGCTAATGCTAGCGATATAATGCTAGTGCTAATATCTGCTCATTGTAATACTGTAAGTGTCCTCTATGATGAGAATAAGACATCAGATGGCATTTAAGCATAACCCTGTATGAGAATAGGGGAGATCAGATGGATTAAAGCTTATCCATTCTTGTATATAGGCAAATCCAGTAATGTTAATGTTTGAATGCTAATGCTCACTTGCTAATGCTAGCAATATAATGCTAGTACTAATATCTGGTCATTGTTAAACTGTAAGTGTCCTCTATGATGAGAATAAGAGATCAGATGGCATTTAAATATAACTCTTCATGACAATATGAGATCAGATGGCATTTCATCTTATCCATTCTTTTATATAGGCAAATACAGTAATGTTAATGTCTGAATGCTAATGCTAACTTGCTAATGCTAGCGATCTAATGCAAGTGCTAATATCTGCTCATTGTTATACTGTAAGTGTCCTTTATGATGAGAATAAGAGATCAGATGGCATTTAAGCATAACCCTTCATGAGAATATGATATCAGATGGCTTTTAATGAACCCTTCTTGTATATAGGCAAATAAAGTAATGTTAATGTTTGAATGCTAATGCTAACTTGCAAATGCTAGCGATCTAATGCTACTGCTAACATCTGTTCATTGTTATACTGTAAGTGTCCTCTATAATGAGAATAAGACATCAGATGGCATTTAAGCATAACCCTGCATGAGAATATGAGATCAGATGTCATTTATGCTGATCCATTGTTGTATAAAGGCAAATACAGTAATGTTAATGTTTGAATGCTAATGCTAACTTGCTAATGCTAGCGATCTAATGCTAGTACTAATATCTGCTCATTGTCATACTGTAAGTGTATTCTATGATGCGAATATGAGATCAGATGGCATTTTAGCATAACCCTTCATGAGAATATGAGATCAGATGGCTTTTAATTAACCCTTCTTGTATATAGGCAAATACAGTAATGTTAATGTTTGAATGCTAATGCTAACTTGCTAATGGTAGCGATCTAATTCTTATGCAAATATCTGCTCATTGTTATACTGTAAGTGTCCTCTATGATGAGAATAAGACATCAGATGTCATTCCAGTATCACCCTTCATGAGATGATGCGAATATGAGATCAGATGGCATGAAAGCTTATCCATTCTTTGTATATATAGGCAAATCCAGTAATGTTTTATGTTTTTGAATGCTAATGCTATCTCGTGAATGCTTGCAATCCAATGCTTGTGCTAATATATATGGTCATTGTTATACTGTAAGTGTCCCTATGATGGGAATATGAGATCCGATGGCATTTAGGGCATAACCCTTTATGAGAATATGAGATCAGATGTCATTTAATTAACATTTTGTATATTCAAATACACCTATGTTAATTTTTGATTGCTAACGCTAACTGGTTAATGCTAGCGATCTAATGCTAGTGCTAATATCTGGTCATTGTTAAACTGGGAAAGTGTCCTTTATGATGAGAATAAGAGATCAGATGGCATTCAAGCATTCCTTCATGAGAAATATGAGATAAGATGGCTTTAATTAACCCCCTTGTATATATAGGCAAATACAGTAATGTTAATTTTGAATACTAATGCTAACTTGCTAATGCTAGCGATCTAATGCTAGTGCTAATATCTGTTCATTGGTATACTGTAAGTGTCCTCTATGATGAGAATAAGACATCAGATGGCATTTAAGCATAACACTGAATGAGAATCTGAGATCAAATGGCATTTATGCTTATCCATTGTTGTATATAGGCAAATCCAGTAATGTTAATGTTTGAATGTTAATGCTCACTTATAATGCTAGCGATATAATGCTAGTGCTAATATCTGGTCATTGTTATACTGTACGTATACTCTATGATGAGAATATGAGATCAAATCGCAATAAAAATTAACCCAACTTCTATATATTCAAATACAGTAATGTTAATGTTTGAATGCTAATGCTAACTTGCTAATGCTAGGGGTCTAATGCTAGTGCTAATATCTGGTCATTGTTAAACTGTAAGTGTCCTCTATGATGAGAATAAGGATCAGATGGCATTTAAAAAAACACTTCATGAAAATATGAGATCAGATGTCATTTAATCTTATCCATTCTTGTATATAGGCAAATACAGTAATGTTAATGTCTTGAATGCTAATGCTAACTTGCTAATGCTAGCGATCTAATGCTAGGTGCTAGTATCTCCGCTCATTGTCATATTGTAAGTGTACTTATGATGAGAATATGAGATCAGATGGCAATAAAGCTTTAACCATTCTTGTATATATTCAAATAAAGCAATGTTAATGTTTGAATGCTAATGCTAACTTGCTAATGCTAGCGGTCTAATGCTAAAAGTAATATCTGGTCATTGTTAAACTGTAAGTGTCCTCTATGATGAGAATAAGGGATCAGATGGCATTTAAAAAATAACCCTTCATGAGAATATGAGATCAGATGGCTTTTAATTAACCCTTCTTGTATATAGCAAATACAGAAATGTTAATGTTTGAATGCTAATGCTAACTTGCTAATGCTAGGGGTCTAATGCTGTGCAATATCTGCTCATTGTTATACTGTAAGTTCCTCTATGATGAGAATAAGACATCAGATGGCATTTAAGCATAACCCTCATGAGAATATGAGATCAGATGGCATTTATGCTTATCCATTTTGTATATAGGCAAATCAGTAATGTTAATGTTTGAATGCTAATGCTAATTGTAATGTAGCATCTAATGCTAGTGCTAATATCTGGTCATTTTATACTGTAAGTGTCCTCTATGATGAATAGAGATCAGATGCATTTAAGCATAACCCTTATGAGAATATGAGATCAGATGGCATTAAACATTTCTTGTATATAGCAAATCATATGTTAATTTTAATGCTAATGCTAACTTGCTAATGCTAGCGATCTAATGCTAGTGCTAATATCTGGTCATTGTTAACTGTAAGTGTCTTATGATGAGAATAAGATCAGATGCATTTAAGCATTCCCTTCATGAATATGAGATCAGATGGCTTTTAATTACCTCTTGTATATACAAATACAGTAATGTTAATGTTTGAATGCTAATGCTAACTTTAATGCTAGCGATTAATGCTAGTGCTAATATCTGTCATGTTATACTGTAAGTGTCCTCTGATGAGAATAAGACATCAGATGGCATTTAAGCATAACCTGATGAGAATTGAATCAGATGCATTTATTACCATTTTGTATATAGGCAAATACAGTAATGTTAATGTTTGAATGCTAATGCTAACTGCTAATGCTAGCGATCTAATGCTAGTCTAATATCTGCTCATTGTATACTGTAAGTGTACTCTATGATGGAATAAGAGATCAGATGGCATTTAGCATAACCCTTCATGAGAATATGAGATCAGATGGCATTAATTAACCCTTCTTGATATAGGCAAATACAGTAATGTTAATGTTTGAATGCTAATGCTAACTTCTAATGCTAGCGATCTAATGCTAGTGCTAATATCTGTCATTGTATACTGTAAGTGTACTCTATGAATAGAATCGATGGATAAGCATAACATGAGAATAAGTCAGATCTTTATAACCCTTCTTGTATATATTCAAATAAAGTAATGTTAATGTTTGAATGCTAATGCTAACTTGCTAATGCTAGCGATCTAATGCTAGTGCTAATATCTGGTCATTGTTATACTGTAAGTGTCCTATATGATGAGAATAAGATATCAGATGGCATTTAAGCATAACCCTCATGAGAATATGAGATCAGATGGCTTTTAATTAACCCTTCTTGTATATAGCAAATACAGTAATGTTAATGTTTGAATGCTAATGCTAACTTGCTAATGCTAGCGATATAATGCTAGTGCTAATATCTGCTTCATTGTTAATACTGTAAGTGTCCTCTATGATGAGAATAAGACATCAGATGGCATTTAAGCATAACCCTGCATGAGAATATGAGATCAGATGGCATTAAACTTATCCATTCTTGTATATAGGCAAATACATAATGTTAATGTTTGAATGCTAATGCTAACTTTCTAATGCTAGCATCTAATGCTAGTGCTAATATCTGTCATTGTTATACTGTAAGTGTACTCTATGATAGAATATGAGATCAGATGGATTACTAACCTATGAAAATAGCATCAATGTCTTTAATTACTTCTTATAATAACAGTAATGTTAATGTTTGATACATGCTAACTTGCTAATGCTGCATCTAATGCTAGTGCTAATATCTGGTCATTGTTATCCTAGTGTCCTTATATGAGAATATGAATTCAATATGGCAATGTTAATAACTTCTTATATCAAATGTAATGTTAATGTTTGAATTAATGCTACTTTAATGTAGCGATCTAATGCTGTGCTAATATCGTCATTGTTATACTGTAAGTGTCTCTATGATGAGAATAGAATCAGATGGCATAAAGAACCATTCTTTATTTTTATTCAAATAAGTAATTTAATGTTTGAATGCTAATGCTAATTTAATGCTAGCGATTAATGCTAGTGCTAATATCGCTCATTTATACTGTAAGTGTCTCTGATGGAATATGATCAGTGGCATTTAACAACCCCATGGAATATGAGATCAGATGGCTTAAAACCTTCTGTATATAGGCAAATACAGTAATGTTAATGTTTGAATGCTAATGCTAACTTGTTAATGCTAGCGATCTAATGCTAGTGCTAATATCTGCTCAATGTTATACTGTAAGTGTCCTCTTGATGGAATATGTGATCAGATGGCATTTAAGCATAACCTTCATGAGAATATGAGATCAGATGGCTTTAATTAACCTTCTTGTATATAGGCAATACAGTAATGTAATGTTTGAATGCTAATGCTAACTTGCTAATGTAGCGATCTAATGCTGTGCTAATATCTGCTCATTGTTATACTGTAAGTGTCCTCTATAATGAGAATATGACATCAGATGCATTTAAATAACCTTCATGAGAATATGAGATCAGATGGCATTTATCTTATCCATTCTTGTATATAGGCAAATACAGTAATGTTAATGTTGAATGCTAATGCTAACTTCTAATGCTACATCTAATGCTTGCTAATATCTCTCATTGTATACTGTAAGTGTCTCTGATGGAATATGATCAGATGATAAGCTAACCTTCTGAGAATATCAGATCAGATGTAATTAAGTTAACCCTTCTTTTTGATAATATAGTTGCAACATAAATAATGTTAAATGTTGAATTTTCTAATGCTAACTTGCTAATTAGCATCTAATGCTTTGCTAATATCTGTCATTGTATACTGTAAGTGTCCTCTATATGGAATATGAATCAGATGGCATTTACATAACCCTTATGAGAATATGAGATCAGATGGCATTAAAGCTTATCCATTCTTGTATATAGGCAAATACAGTAATGTTAATGTTTGAATGCTAATGCTAACTTGCTAATGCTAGCGATCTAATGTTAGTGCTAATATCTGCTCAATGTTATACTGTAAGTGTCCTCTCTGATTGGAATATGTGATCAGATGGCATTTAAGCTTAACCCTTCATGAGAATATGAGATCAGATGGCTTTTAATGAACCCTTCTTGTATATAGGCAAATACAGTAATGTTAGTGTTTGAATGCTAATGTTAACTTGCTAATGCTAGCGATATAATGCTAGTGCTAATATCTGCTCATTGTTATACTGTACATGTACTCTATGATGAGAATATGAGATCAAATGGCAATAAAGATTAACCCAACTTCTATATATTCAAATACAGTAATGTTAATGTTTGAATGCTAATGCTAACTTGCTAATGCTAGCGATCTAATGCTAGTGCTAATATCTGGTCATTAGTTATACTGTAAGTGTCCTAATGATGAGAATAAGAGATCAGATGGCATTTAAAGCATAACTCTTCATGAGAATATGAGATCAGATGGCATTAACTTAATTTTGTATATAGAGTAATACGGTAATGTTAATGTTGAATGCTAATGCTAACTTGCTAATGCTAGCGATCTAATGCTATGCTAATATCTGCTCATTGTATACTTGAAAGTGTCCTCTATGATGAGAATATGAGATCAGATGGCATTAAGATAACCCTCATGAGAATATGAGATCAGATGGCTTAATTACCATTCTTGTATATAGGCAAATACAGTAATGTTAATGTTTGAATGCTAATGCTAACTTTAATCAGCATCAATGCTAGTGCTAATATCTGTCATGTATACTGTAAGTGTACTCTATGATGGAATGAGATCAGATGGCTAAGCAATAGATTAACTAACTTCGTATATATTCAAATACAGTATGTTAATTTTAATGCTAATGCTAATTGTAATGCTAGCGATCTAATGCTAGTGCTAATATCTGGTCATTGTTATACTGTAGTGTCCTTTATGATGAGAATAAGAATCAGATGGCATTAAGCATACCCTTCATGAGAATATGAGATCAGATGGCTTTTAATTAACCCTTCTTGTATATAGGCAAATACAGTAATGTTAATTTTGAATGCTAATGCTAACTTGCTAATGCTGGATCTAATGCTTGTGCTAATATCTGCTCATTGTTATACTGTAAGTGTCCTCTATATGAGAATAAGAATCAGATGGCATTAGCATAACCTGATGAGAATTGAATCAGATGGCATTATGCTCATTGTATATAGCAAATCAGTATGTTAATGTTAATGCTAATGCTAACTGCTAATGCTAGCATTAATGCTAGTGCTAATATCTGTCATGTTATACTGTATATACTCTATATGAGAATATGAGATCAATGGCTTATTACCCTTC
>CM056197.1:11918729-11988295 GCA_029692085.1 Gymnothorax javanicus
GTTAATGTTTGAATCAAAATGCTAACTTAATGCTACCGATCTAATGCTAGTGCTTATATCTGGTCATTGTTATACTGCATCGTACTCTATGATGAGAATATGAGATCAGATGGCAATAAAACTCAACCCCTTCTTGTATATATTTACTACAGTAATGTTAATGTTTGAATGTTATTGCTAACTTGGTAATGCTAGCGATCTAATGCTAGTGCTAATATCTGGTCATTGTTATACTGTAAGTGTCCTTTATGATGAGAATAAGAGATCAGTTGTCATTTAAGCATAACCTTCATGAGAATATGAGATCAGATGTCTTTTAATTAACCCTTCTTGTATATGGGCAAATACAGTAATGTTATTGTTTGAATGCTAATGCTAACTTGCTAATTCTAGCGATCTAATGCTAGTGCTAATATCTGCTCAATGTTATATATGAAAGTGTCCTCTATGATGGGAATATGAGATCAGATGGCAAGACAGATAAACCCAACTTCTATATATTCAAATACAGTAATGTTAATGTTTGAATGCTAATGCTAATTTGCTAATGCTAGCGATCTAATGCTAGTGCTAATATCTGGTCATTGTTATACTGTAAGTGTCCTTTATGATGAGAATAAGACATCAGATGTCATTTAAGCATAACCCTGCATGAGAATATGAGATCAGATGTCTTTAAATTAACCCTTTTGTATATAGACAAATACAGTAATGTTAATGTTTGAATGCTAATGCTAACTTGCTAATGCTAGCGATCTAATGCTTGTGCTAATATCTGCTCATTGTTATACTGTAAGTGTACTCTATGATGAGAATAAGACATCAGATGGCATTTTAGCATAACCCTGCATGAGAATATGAGATCAGATGGCACTAAAGCTCATAAATTCTTGTATATAGGCAAAAACAGTAATGTTAATGTTTGAATGCTATTGCTAACTTGCTAATGCTAGCGATCTAATGCTAGTGCTAAAATCTGCTCAATGTTATACTGTAAGTGTCCTCTCTGATGGGAATATGTGATCAGATGGCATTTAAGCATAACCCTTCATGAGAATATGAGATCAGATGTCTTTTAATTAACCCTTCTTGTATATAGGCAAATACAGTAATGTTAATGTTTGAATGCTAATGGTAAAGTGCTAATGCTAGCGATCTAATGCTTGTGCAAATATGCTCATTGTTATACTGTAAGTGTCCTCTATGATGATTATAAGACATCAGATGGCATTTTAGCATAACCCTGCACGAGAATATGAGATCAGATGGCATTCATGCTTATCCATAGTTGTATAAAGGCAAATACAGTAATGTTAATATTTGAATGCTAATGCTAACCTGCTAATGCTAGCGATATAATGCTAGTGCTAATTTCTGCTCATTGTAATACTATAAGTGTCCTCTATGGTGAGAATAAGACATCAGATGGCATTTTAGCATAACCCTGCATGAGAATATGAGATCAGATGGCTTTTAATTAACCCTTCTTGTATATAGGCAAATACAGTAATGTTAACGTTTGAATGCTAATGCTAACTTGCTAATGCTAAAGATCTAATGTTTGTGCTCATATCTGCTAATTGTTATTCTGTAAGTTTAATCTATGATGAGAATAAGACATCAGATGGCATTTAAGCATAACCCTTCATGAAAATATGAGATCAGATGGCATTAAAGCTTATCCATTCTTGTATATAGGCAAATCCAGTAATGTTAATGTTTGAATGCTAATGCTCACTTGCTAATGCAAGCGATCTAATACTAATGTTAATATCTGCTCAATGTTATACTTTAAGTGTCCTCTCTGATGGGAATATGTGATCACTTGGCATTTAAGCATAACCCTGCATGAGAATATGAGATCAGATGGCTTTTTAATTAACCTTTTCTTGTATATAGGCAAATACAGTATTTTTTAATGTTTGAATACTCATGCTAACTTGCTAATGCTAGCGATCTAATGCTTGTTAAACTGAAAGCTTTATATCTAAGGTCATTGTTAAACTGAAATATGAGATCAGATCCTTATGATGAGAATAAGAATGATCAGATGGCATTCAAGCTCATTCCCTTCATGAGAATATGAGATCAGATGGATCTTTTAATTATTCCTCTTGTATATAGGCAAATACTGGAATGTTAATGTTTGAATGCTAATGCTAACTTGCTAATGCTAGCGATCTAATGCTAGTGCTAATATCTGCTCAATGTTATACTGTAAGTGTCCTCTGATGGGAATATGAGATCAGATGGCATTTAAGCATAACCCTTCATGAGAATATGAGATCAGATGTCTTTTAATTAACCCATCTTGTATATAGGCAAATACAGTAATGTTAATGTTTGAATGCTATTGCTAACTTGCTAATGCTAGCGATCTAATGCTTGTGCAAATATCTGCTCATTGTTATACTGTAAGTGTCCTTTATGATGAGAATAACAGATCAGATGGCATTTAAGCATAACCCTTCATGAGAATATGAGATCAGATGTCTTTTAATTATCCCTTCTTGTATATAGGCAAATACAGTAATGTTAATGTTTGAATGCTAATGCTAACTTGCTAATGCTAGCGATCTAATGCTAGTGCTAATATCTGTTCAATGTTATACTGTAAGTGTCCTCTATGATGAGAATAAGACATCAGATGGCATTTAAGCATAACCCTGCATGAGAATATGAGAACAGATGTCTTTAATTAATATATTATTGTATATAGGCAAATACACTAATGTTAATGTTTGAATGCTAATGCTAACTTGCTAATGCCAGCGATCTAATGCTTGTGCTAATATCTGCTAATTGTTATACTGTAAGTGTCCTCTATGATGAGAATAAGACATCAGATGGCATTTAAGCATAACCCTTCATGAGAATATGAGATCAGATGGCATTTAAGCTTATCCATTCTTGTAAATAGGTAAATACAGTAATGTTAATGTCTGAATGCTAATGCTAATTCGCTAATGCTAGCAATCTAATGCTAGTGCTAATATCTGGTCATTGTTATACTGTAAGTGTCCTCTATGATGGGAATATGAGATCAGATTGCAAGAAAGATTAACCCAACTTCTATATATTCAAATACAGTAATGTTAATGTTTGAATGCTAATGCTAATTTGCTAATGCTAGCGATCTAATGCTAGTGCTAATATCTGGTCATTGTTAAACTGTAAGTGTCCTTTATGATGAGAATAAGACATCAGATGGCATTTAAGCATAACCCTTCATGAGAATATGAGGTCAGATGTCTTTTAATTAACCCTTCTTGTATATAGGCAAATACAGTAATGTTAATGTTTGAATGCTAATGCTAACTTGCTAATTCTAGCGATCTAATGCTAGTTCTAATATCTGCTCAATGTTATACTGTAAGTGTCCTCTATGATGGGAATATGAGATCAAATGGCAAGAAAGATTAACCCAACTTCTATATATTCAACTACAGTAATGTTAATGTTTGAATGCTAATGCTAATTTGCTAATGCTAGCGATCTAATGCTAGTGCTAATATCTGCTCATTGTTAAACTGTAAGTGTCCTTTATGATGAGAATAAGACATCAGATGGCATTTAAGCATAACCCTGCATGAGAATATGAGATCAGATGGCTTTTAATTAACCCTTCTTGTTTATAGGCAAATACAGTAATGTTAATGTTTGAATGCTAATGCTAACTTAGTAATGCTAGCGATCTAATGCTTGTGCTAATATCTGCTCATTGTTATACTGTAAGTGTCCTCTATGATGAGAATAAGACATCAGATGGCATTTTAGCATAACCCTGCATGAGAATATGAGATCAGATGGCACTAAAGCTCATACATTCTTGTATTAAGGCAAAAACAGTAATGTTAATGTTTGAATACTATTGCTAACTTGCTAATGCTAGCGATCTAATGCTAGTGCTAATATCTGCTCAATGTTATACTGTAAGTGTGCTCTCTGATGGGAATATGTGATCAGATGCCATTTAAGCATAACCCTTCATGAGAATATGAGATCAGATGGCTTTTAATTAACCCACCTTGTATATAGGCACAGAAAGTAATGTTAATGTTTGAATGCTAATGCTAACTTGCTAATGCTAACGATCTAATGCTTGTGCTAATATCTAGTCATTGTTATACTGTAAGTGTCCTTTATGATGAGAATAAGACATCAGATGGCATTTAAGCATAACCCTGCATGAGAATATGAGATCAGATGGCTTTTAATTAACCCTTCTTGTATATAGGCAAATACAGTAATGTAAATGTTTGAATGCTAATGCTAACTTGCTTATGCTAGCGATCTAATGCTAGTGCTAATATCTGGTCATTGTTATACTGTAAGTGTCCTTATGATGAGAATAAGACATCAGATGGCATTTAAAGCATAACCCTGCATGAGAATATGAGATCAGATGGCTTTTTAATTAACCCTTCTTGTATATAGGCAAATACAGTAATGTAAATGTTTGAATGCTAATGCTAACTTGCTAATGCTAGCGATCTAATGCTTGTGCAAATATCTGCTCATTGTTATACTCTCAGTGTCCTCTATGATGATTATAAGACATCAGATGGCATTTCAGCATAACCCTGCATGAGAATATGAGATGAGATGGCATTTATGCTTATCCATTGTTGTATAAAGGCAAATACAGTAATGTTAATATTTGAATGCTAATGCTAACCTGCTAATGCTAGCGATATAATGCTAGTGCTAATTTCTGCTCATTGTAATACTGTAAGTGTTCTCTATGATGAGAATAAGACATCAGATGGCATTTAAGCATAACTCTGCATGAGAATATGAGATCAGATGGCATTAATCTTATCTATTCTTGTATATAGGCAAATACAGTAATGTTAATGTTTGAATGCTAATACTCACTTGCTAATGCTAGCGATCTAATGCTAGTGCTAATATCTGCTCAATGTTATACTGTAAGCGTCCTCTCTGACGGGAATATGTGATCAGATGGCATTTAAGCTTAACCCTTCATGAGAATATGAAATCAGATGGCTTTTAATTAACCCTTCTTGTATATAGGCAAATCCAGTAATGTTAATGTTTGAATGCTAATGCTCACTTGCTAATGCTAGCAATATAATGCTAGTACCAATATCTGGTCATTGTTATACTGTAAGTGTACTCTATGATCAGAATATGAGATCAGATGGCAATAAAGCTTAACCCTTCATCTATACATTCAATTAAAGTAATGTTAATGTTTGAATGCTAATGCTAATTTTTGCTAATGCTAGCGATCTAATGGTAGTGCTAATATCTGGTCATTGTTATACTGTAAGTGTCCTTTATGATGAGAGTAAGAGATCAGATGCCATTTAAGCATAACCCTTCATGAGAATATGAGATCAGATGTCTTTTAATTAACCCTTCTTGCATATAGGCAAATACAGTAATGTTAATGTTTGAATGCTAATGCTAACTTGCTAATGCTAGCGATCTAATGCTACTGCTAATATCTGTTCATTGTTAAACTGTAAGTGTCCTCTATGATGAGAATGAGACATCAGATGGCATTTAAGCATAACCCTGCATGAGAATATGAGATCAGATGGCTTTTAACTAACCCTTCTTGTATATAGGCATATACAGTAATGTTAATGTTTGAATGCTAATGCTAACTTGCTAATGCTAGCGATCTAATGCTAGTGCTAATATCTGGTCATTGTTGTACTGTACGTGTACTTTATGATGAGAATAAGAGATCAGATGGCATTTAAGCATAACCCTGCATGAGAATATGAGATCAGATGTCTTTTAATTAACCCTTCTTGTATATAGGCTAAAACAGTAATGTTAATGTTTGAATGCTATTGCTAACTTGCTAATGCTAGCGATCTAATGCTAGTGCTAATATCTGCTCAATGTTATACTGTAAGTGTCCTCTCTGATGGGAATATGTGATCAGATGGCATTTAAGCATAACCCCTCATGAGAATATGAGATCAGATGTCTTTTAATTAACCCTTCTTGTATATAGGCAAATGCAGTAATGTTAATGTTTGAATGCTAATGCTAACTTGCTAATGCTAGCGATCTCATGCTAGTGCTAATATCTGTTCATTGTTATACTGTAAGTGTCCTCTATGATGAGAATAGGACATCAGATGGCATTTAAGCATAACCCTGCATGAGAATATGAGATCAGATGGCTTTTATTTAACCACTCTTATATATTGGCAAATACAGTAATGTTAATGTTTGAATGCTAATGCTAACTTGCTAATTCTAGCGATCTAATGCTTGTGCTAATATCTGCTCATTGTTATACTGTAAGTGTCCTCTATGATGAGAATAAGACATCAGATGGCATTTTAGCATAACCCTGCATTAGATTAAGAGATCAGATGGCACTAAAACTCATACATTCTTGTATATAGGCAAAAACAGTAATGTTAATATTTGAATGCTAATGCTAACCTGCTAATGCTAGCGATATAATGCTAGTGCTAATTTCTGCTCATTGTAATACTGTAAGTGTCCTCTATGATGAGAATAGGACATCAGATGGCATTTAAGCATAACTCTGCATGAGAATATGAGATCAGATGGCATTAAAGCTTATCCATTCTTGTATATAGGCAAATACAGTAATGTTAATGTTTGAATGCTAATACTCACTTGCTAATGCTAGCGATCTAATGCTAGTGCTAATATCTGCTCAATGTTATACTGTAAGTGTCCTCTCTGATGGGAATATGTGATCAGATGGCATTTAAGCTTAACCCTTCATGAGAATATGAGATCAGATGGCCTTTAATTAACCCTTCTTGTATATAGGCAAATCCAGTAATGTTAATGTTTGAATGCTAATGCTCACTTGCTAATGCTAGCAATATAATGCTAGTACTAATATCTGGTCATTGTTATACTGAAAAGTGTACTCTATGATGAGAATATGAGATCAGATGGCAATAAAGCTTAACCCTTCTTGTATATATTCACTACAGTAATGTTAATTTTTGAATGCTATTGCTAACTTGCTAATGCTAGCGATCTAATGCTAGTGCTAATATCTGGTCATTGTTATACTGTACGTGTAGTTTATTATGAGAATAAGAGATCAGATGGCATTTAAGCATAACCCTTCATGAGAATATGAGATCAGATGTCTTTTAATTAACCCTTCTTGTATATAGGCAAAAACAGTAATGTTAATGTTTGAATGCTATTGCCAACTTGCTAATGCTAGCGATCTAATGCTAGTGCTAATATCTGCTCAATGTTATACTGTAAGTGTCCTCTCTGATGGGAATATGTGATCAGATGGCATTTAAGCATAACCCTTCATGAGAATATGAGATCAGATGTCTTTTATTTAACCCTTCTTGTATATAGGCAAATCCAGTAATGTTAATGTTTGAATGCTAATGCTCACTTGCTAATGCTAGCAATATAATGCTAGTACTAATATCTGGTCATTGTTATACTGTACGTGTACTCTATGATGAGAATATGAGATCAGATGGCAATAAAGCTTAACCCTTCTTGTATATATTCACTACAGTAATGTTAATGTTTGAATGCTATTGCTAACTTGCTAATGCTAGCGATCTAATGCTAGTGCTAATATCTGGTCATTGTTATACTGTACGTGTAGTTTATGATGAGAATAAGAGATCAGATGGCATTTAAGCATAACCCTTCATGAGAATATGAGATCAGATGTCTTTTAATTAACCCTTCTTGTATATAGGCAAAAACAGTAATGTTAATGTTTGAATGCTACTGCCAACTTGCTAATGCTAGCGATCTAATGCTAGTTCTAATATCTGCTCAATGTTATACTGTAAGTGTCCTCTCTGATGGGAATATGTGATCAGATGGCATTTAAGCATAACCCTTCATGAGAATATGAGATCAGATGTCTTTTATTTAACCCTTCTTGTATATAGGCAAATACAGTAATGTTAATGTTTGAATGCTAATGCTTACTTGCTAATGCTAGCGATCTAATGCTTGTGCAAATATCTGCTCATTGTTAAACTGTAAGTGTCCTCTATGATGATTATAAGACATCAGATGGCATTTAAGCATAACCCTGCATGAGAATATGAGATCAGATGGCTTTTAATTAACCCTTCTTGTATATAGCCAAATACAGTAATGTTAATGTTTGAATGCTAATGCTAACATGCTAATGCTAGCGATCTAATGCTTGTGCTAATATCTGGTCATTGTTATACTGTAAGTGTCCTCTATGATGAGATTAAGACATCAGATGGCATTTTAGCATAACCCTGCATGAGAATATGAGATCAGATGGCATTAAAGCTCATACATTCTTGTATATAGGCAAATACAGTAATGTTAATGTTTGAATGCTATTGCTAACTTGCTAATGCTAGCGATCTAATTCTAGTGCTAAAATCTGCTCAATGTTATACTGTAAGTGTCCTCCCTGATGGGAATATGTGATCAGATGGCATTTAAGCTTAACCCTTCATGAGAATATGAGATCAGTTGGCTTTCAATTAACCCTTCTTGTATATAGGCAAATACAGTAATGTTAATGTTTGAATGCTAATGCTCACTTGCTAATGCTAGCAATATAATGTTAGTGCTAATATCTGGTCATTGTTATACTGTACGTGTACTCTATGATGATGATATGAGAACAGATGGCTATAAAGATTAACCCAACTTCTATACATTCAAATACAGTAATGTTAATGTTTGAATGCTAATGCTAACTTGCTAATGCTAGCAATCTAATTCTAGCGCTAATATCTGGTCATTGTTAAACTGTAAGTGTCCTTTATGATCAGAATTAGAGATCAGATGGCATTTAAACATAACACTTCATGAGAATATGAGATCAGATGGCATTTAATCTTATCCATTCTTGTATATAGGCAAATACAGTAATGTTATTGTCTGAATGCTAATGCTAACTTGCTAATGCCAGCGATCTAATGCTAGTGCTAATATCTGCTCATAGTCATACTGTAAGTGTACTCTATGATCAGAATATGAGATCAGATGGCAATAAAGCTTAACCATTCATGTATAAATTCAAATAAAGTCATGTTAATGTTTGAATGCAAATGCTAATTTTTACTAATGCTAGCGATCTAATGGTAGTGCTAATATCTGGTCATTGTTATACTGTACGTGTAGTTTATGATGAGAATAAGAGATCAGATGCCATTTAAGCATAACCCTTCATGAGAATATGAGATCAGATGTCTTTTAATTAACCCTTCTTGCATAGATGCAAATTCAGTAATGTTAATGTTTGAATGCTAATGCTAACTTGCTAATGCTAGCGATCTAATGCTAGTGCTAATATCTGTTCATTGTTATACTGTAAGTGTCCTCTATGATGAGAATGAGACATCAGATGGCATTTAAGCATAACCCTGCATGAGAATATGAGATCAGATGGCTTTTAACTAACCCTTCTTGTATCTAGGCATATACAGTAATGTTAATGTTTGAATGCTAATGCTAACATGCTAATGATAGCGATCTAATGCTTGTTCTAATATCTGCTCATTGTTATACTGTAAGTGTCCTCTATGGTGAGAATAAGACATCAGATGGCATTTTAGCATAACCCTGCATGAGAATATGAGATCAGATGGCATTAAAGCTCATACATTCTTGTATAAAGGCAAATACAGTAATGTTAATGTTTGATTGCTAATGCTAACTTGCTAATGCTAGCGATCTAATGCTAGTGCTAATATCTGCTCAATGTTATACTGTAAGTGTCCTCTCTGATGGGAATATGTGATCAGATGGCATTTAAGCATAACCCTTCATGAGAATATGAGATCAGATGTCTTTTATTTAACCCTTCTTGTATATAGGCAAATACAGTAATGTTAATGTTTGAATGCTAATGCTTACTTGCTAATGCTAGCGATCTAATGCTTGTGCAAATATCTGCTCATTGTTAAACTGTAAGGGTCCTCTTTGATGATTATAAGACATCAGATGGCATTTAAGCATAACCCTGCATGAGAATATGAGATCAGATGGCTTTTAACTAACCCTTCTTGTATATAGGCATATACAGTAATGTTAATGTTTGAATGCTAATGCTAACATGCTAATGCTAGCGATCTAATGCTTGTTCTAATATCTGCTCATTGTTATACTGTAAGTGTCCTCTATGGTGAGAATAAGACATCAGATGGCATTTTAGCATAACCCTGCATGAGAATATGAGATCAGATGGCATTAAAGCTCATACATTCTTGTATAAAGGCAAATACAGTAATGTTAATGTTTGATTGCTAATGCTAACTTGCTAATTCTAGCGATCTAATGCTAGTGCTAATATCTGCTCAATGTTATACTGTAAGTGTCCTCTCTGATGGGAATATGTGATCAGATGGCATTTAAGCATAACCCTTCATGAGAATATGAGATCAGATGTCTTTTAATTAACCCTTCTTGTATATTGGCAAATACAGTAATGTTAATGTTTGAATGCTAATGCTAACTTGCTAATGCTAGCGATCTAATGCTAGTGCTAATATCTGGTCATTGTTATACTGTATGTGTACTTTATGATGAGAATAAGAGATCAGATGGCATTTAAGCATAACCCTGCATGAGAATATGAGATCAGATGTCTTTTAATTAACCCTTCTTGTATATAGGCAAAAACAGTAATGTTAATGTTTGAATGCTATTGCTAACTTGCTAATGCTAGCGATCTAATGCTAGTGCTAATATCTGCTCAATGTTATACTGTAAGTGTCCTCTCTGATGGGAATATGTGATCAGATGGCATTTAAGCATAACCCCTCATGAGAATATGAGATCAGATGTCTTTTAATTCACCCTTCTTGTATATAGGCAAATACAGTAATGTTAATGTTTGAATGCTAATGCTAACCTGCTAATGCTAGCGATCTAATGCTAGTGCTAATATCTGTTCATTGTTATACTGTAAGTGTCCTTTA
The DNA here is from genome assembly GCA_029692085.1 of Gymnothorax javanicus. NCBI lineage: Eukaryota > Metazoa > Chordata > Actinopteri > Anguilliformes > Muraenidae > Gymnothorax > Gymnothorax javanicus. The sequence goes on from CM056197.1 coordinate 11,929,664, forward strand.
TGATGAGAATAAGACATCAGATGGCATTTAAGCATAACCCTGCATGAGAATATGAGATCAGATGGCTTTTAATTAACCATTCTTGTATATAGGCAAATACAGTAATGTTAATGTTTGAATGCTAATGCTAACTTGCTAATTCTAGCGATCTAATGCTTGTGCTAATATCTGCTCATTGTTATACTGTAAGTGTCCTCTCTGATGAGAATAAGACATCAGATGGCATTTTAGCATAACCCTGCATTAGATTATGAGATCAGATGGCACTAAAGCTCATACATTCTTGTATATTGGCAAAAACAGTAATGTTATTGTTTGAATGCTATTGCTAACTTGCTAATGCTAGCGATCTAATGCTAGTGCTAATATCTGCTCAATGTTATACTGTAAGTGTCCTCTCTGATGGGAATATGTCATCAGATGTCATTTTAGCATAACCCTTCATGAGAATATGAGATCAGATGTCTTTTAATTAAGCCTTCTTGTATAAAGGCAAATACAGTAATGTTAATGTTTGAATGCTAATGCTAACTTGCTAATGCTAGCGATCTAATGCTTGTGCAAATATCTGCTCATTGTTATACTGTAAGTGTCCTCTATGATGAGAATAAGACATCAGATGGCATTTTAGCATAACCCTGCATGAGAATATGAGATCAGATGGCACTAAAGCTCATACATTCTTATATATAGTCAAAAACAGTAATGTTAATGTTTGAATGCTATTGCTAACTTGCTAATGCTAGCGATCTAATGCTAGTGCTAATATCTGCTCAATGTTATACTGTAAGTGTCCTCTCTGATGGGAATATGTGATCAGATGGCATTTATGCATAACCCTTCATGAGAATATGAGATCAGATGTCTTTTAATTAACCCTTCTTGTATAAAGGCAAATACAGTAATGTTAATGTTTGAATGCTAATGCTAACTTGCTAATGCTAGCGATCTAATGCTAGTGCTAATATCTGCTCAATGTTATACTGTAAGTGTCCTCTCTGATGGGAATATGTGATCAGATGGCATTTAAGCATAACCCTTCATGAGAATATGAGATCAGATGTCTTTTAATTAACCCTTCTTGTATATAGGTCAATACAGTAATGTTAATGTTTGAATGCTAATGCTAACTTGCTAATGCTAGCGATCTAATGCTAGTGCTAATATCTGGTCATTGTTATACTGTACGTGTACTTTATGATGAGAATAAGAGATCAGATGGCATTAAAGCATAACCCTTCAAGAGAATATGAGATCAGATGTCTTTTAATTATCCCTTCTTGTATATAGGCAAATACAGTAATGTTATTGTTTGAATGCTAATGCTAACTTGCTAATGCTAGCGATCTAATGCTAGTGCTAATATCTGTTCATTGTTATACTGTAAGTGTCCTCTATGATGAGAATAAGACATCAGATGGCATTTAAGCATAACCCTGCATGAGAATATGAGATCAGATGGCTTTTAATTAACCCTTCTTGTATATAGGCAAATACACTAATGTTAATGTTTGAATGCTAATGCTAACTTGCTAATGCCAGCGATCTAATGCTTGTGCTAATATCTGATCATTGTTATACTGTAAGTGTCCTCTATGATGAGAATGAGACATCAGATGGCATTTTAGGATAACCTTGCATGAGAATATGAGATCAGATGGCATTAAAGCTCATATATTCTTGTATATAGGCAAATACTGTAATGTTAATGTTTGAATGCTAATGCTAACTTGCTAATGCTAGCGATCTAATGCTTGTGCAAATATCTGCTCATTGTTATACTGTAAGTGTCCTCTATGATGATTATATGACATCAGATGGCATTTAAGTATAACCCTTCATGAGAATATGAGATCAGATGGCATTTAATCTTATTCATTCTTGTAAATAGGTAAATACAGTAATGTTAATGTCTGAATGCTAATGCTAATTCGCTAATGCTAGCGATCTAATGCTAGTGCTAATATCTGCTCATTGTGATACTGTAAGTGTACTTTATAATGAGAATATGAGATCAGATGGGAATAAAACTTAACCCTTCTTGTATATATTCACTACAGTAATGTTAATGTTTGAATGCTATTGCTAACTTGCTAATGCTAGCGATCTAATGCTAGTGCTAATATCTGGTCATTGTTATACTGTAAGTGTCCTCTATGATGGGAATATGAGATCAGATGGCAAGAAAGATTAACCCAACTTCTATATATTCAAATACAGTAATGTTAATGTTTGAATGCTAATGCTAATTTGCTAATGCTAGCGATCTAATGCTAGTGCTAATATCTGGTCATTGTTAAACTGTAAGTGTCCTTTATGATGAGAATAAGACATCAGATGGCATTTAAGCATAACCCTTCATGAGAATATGAGATCAGATGTCTTTTAATTAACCCTTCTTGTATAAAAAGGCAAATACAGTAATGTTAATGTTTGAATGCTAATGCTAACTTGGTAATTCTAGCGATCTAATGCTAGTTCTAATATCTGCTCAATGTTATACTGAAAGTGTCCTCTATGATGGGAATATGAGATCAAATGGCAAGAAAGATTAACCGAACTTCTATATATTCAAATACAGTAATGTTAATGTTTGAATGCTGATGCTAATTTGCTAATGCTAGCGATCTAATGCTAGTGCTAATATCTGGTCATTGTGAAACTGTAAGTGTCCTTTATGATGAGAATAAGACATCAGATGGCATTTAAGCATAACCCTGCATGAGAATATGAGATCAGATGGCTTTTAATTAACCCTTCTTGTATATAGGCAAATACAGTAATGTTAATGTTTGAATGCTAATGCTAACTTAGTAATGCTAGCGATCTAATGCTTGTGCTAATATCTGCTCATTTTTATACTGTAAGTGTCCTCTATGATGAGAATAAGACATCAGATGGCATTTTAGCATAACCCTGCATGAGAATATGAGATCAGATGGCACTAAAGCTCATACATTCTTGTATTAAGGCAAAAACAGTAATGTTAATGTTTGAATGCTATTGCTAACTTGCTAATGCTAGCGATCTAATGCTAGTGCTAATATCTGCTCAATGTTATACTTTAAGTGTGCTCTCTGATGGGAATATGTGATCAGATGGCATTTAAGCATAACCCTTCATGAGAATATGAGATCAGATGTCTTTTAATTAACCCTTCTTTTATATAGGCAAATACAGTAATGTTAATGTTTGAATGCTAATCCTAACTTGCAAATGCTAGCAATCTAATGCTAGTGCTAATATCTGGTCATTGTTAAACTGTAAGTGTCCTTAATGATGAGAATAAGACATCAGATGGCATTTAAGCATAACCCTGCATGAGAATATGGGATCAGATGGCTTTTAATTAACCCTTCTTGTAAATAGGCAAATACAGTAATGTTAATAGTTGAATGCTAATGCTAACTTGCTAATTCTAGCGATCTAATGCTAGTTCTAATATCTGCTCAATGTTATACTGTTAGTGTCCTCTATGATGGGAATATGAGATCAAATGGCAAGAAAGATTAACCGAACTTCTATATATTCAAATACAATAATGTTAATGTTTGAATGCTAATGCTAATTTGCTAATGCTAGAGATCTAATGCTAGTGCTAATATCTGGTCATTGTTAAACTGTAAGTGTCTTTAATTCTGAGAATAAGACATCAGATGGCATTTAAGCATAACCCTGCATGAGAATATGAGATCAGATGTCTTTTAATTAACCCTTCTTGTATGTAGGCAAATACATTAATGTTAATGTTTGAATGCTAATGCTAACTTGCTAATGCTAGCGATCTAATGCTTGGGCAAATATCTGCTCATTGTTATACTCGAAGTGTCCTCTATGATCATTATAAGACATCAGATGGCATTTAAGCATAACCCTGCATGAGAATATGAGATCAGATGGCTTTTAATTAACCCTTCTTGTATATAGGCAAATACAGCAATGTTAATGTTTGAATGCTAATGCTTACTTGCTAATGCTAGCGATCTAATGCTTGTGCAAATATCTGCTCATTGTTATAATGTAAGTGTCCTCTATGATGAGAATAAGACATCAGATGGCATTTTAGCATAACCCTGCATGAGAATATGAGATCAGATGGCCCTAAAGCTCATACATTCTTATATATAGTCAAAAACAGTAATGTTAATGTTTGAATGCTATTGCTAACTTGCTAATGCTAGCGATCTAATGCTAGTGCTAATATCTGCTCAATGTTTTACTGTAAGTGTCCTCTCTGATGGGAATATGTGATCAGATGGCATTTAAGCATAACCCTTCTTGAGAATATGAGATCAGATGTCTTTTATTTAACCCTTCTTGTATATAGGCAAATACAGTAATGTTAATGTTTGAATGCTAATGCTTACTTGCTAATGCTACCGATCTAATGCTTGTGCAAATATCTGCTCAATGTTATACTGTAAGTGTCCTCTATGATGATTATAAATCATCAGATGGCATTTAAGCATAACCCTGCATGAGAATATGAGATCAGATGGCTTTTAATTAACCCTTCTTGTATATAGGCAAATACAGTAATGTTAATGTTTGAATGCTAATGCTCACTTGCTAATGCTAGCAATATAATGTTAGTGCTAATATCTGGTCATTTTTTAACTGTACGTGTACTCTATGATGAGAATATGAGAACAGATGTCTATAAAGATTAACCCAACTTCTATACATTCAAATACAGTAATGTGAATGTTTGAATGCTAATGCTAACTTGCTAATGCTAGCGATCTAATTCTAGCGCTAATTTCTGGTCATTGTTAAACTGTAAGTGTCCTTTATGATCAGAATTAGAGATCAGATGGCATTGAAACATAACACTTCATGAGAATATGAGATCAGATGGCATTTAATCTTATCCATTCTTGTATATAGGCAAATACAGTAATGTTAATGTCTGAATGCTAATGCTAACTTGCTAATGCTAGCGATCTAATGCTAGTGCTAATATCTGCTCATAGTCATACTGTAAGTGTACTCTCTGATCAGAATATGAGATCAGATGGCAATAAAGCTTAACCCTTCATGTATAAATTCAAATAAAGTAATGTTAATGTTTGAATGCTAATGTTAATTTTTGCTAATGCTAGCGATCTAATGGTAGTGCTCATATCTGGTCATTGTTATACTGTAAGTGTCCTTTATGATGAGAATAAGAGATCAGATGCCATTTAAGCATAACCCTTCATGAGAATATGAGATCAGATGTCTTTTAATTAACCCTTCTTGCATATAGGCAAATACAGTAATGTTAATGTTTGAATGCTCATGCTAACTTGCTAATGCTAGCGATCTAATGCTAGTGCTAATATCTGTTCATTGTTATACTGTAAGTGTCCTCTATGATGAGAATGAGACATCAGATGGCATTTAAGCATAACCCTGCATGAGAATATGAGATCAGATGGCTTTTAACTAACCCTTCTTGTATATAGGCATATACAGTAATGTTAATGTTTGAATGCTAATGCTAACATGCTAATTCTAGCGATCTAATGCTTGTTCTAATATCTGTTCATTGTTATACTGTAAGTGTCCTCTATGGTGAGAATAAGACATCAGATGGCATTTTAGCATAAACCTGCGTGAGAATATGAGATCAGATGGCATTAAAGCTCATACATTCTTGTATATAGGCAAATACAGTAATGTTAATGTTTGAATGCTTATGCTAACTTGCTAATTCTAGCGATCTAATGCTAGTGCTAATATCTGCTCAATGTTATACTGTAAGTGTCCTCTCTGATGGGAATATGTGATCAGATGGCATTTAAGCATAACCCTTCATGAGAATATGAGATCAGATGTCTTTTAATTAACCCTTCTTGTATATTGGCAAATACAGTAATGTTAATGTTTGAATGCTAATGCTAACTTGCTAATGCTAGCGATCTAATGCTAGTGCTAATATCTGGTCATTGTTATACTGTACGTGTACTTTATGATGAGAATAAGAGATCAGATGGCATTTAAGCTTAACCCTGCATGAGAATATGAGATCAGATGTCTTTTAATTAACCCTTCTTGTATATAGGCAAAAACAGTAATGTTAATGTTGGAATGCTATTGCGAACTTGCTAATGCTAGCGATCAAATGCTAGTGCTAATATCTGCTCAATGTTATACTGTAAGTGTCCTCTCTGATGGGAATATGTGATCAGATGGCATTTAAGCATAACCCTTCATGAGAATATGAGATCAGATGTCTTTTAATTAACCCTTCTTGTATATAGGCAAATACAGTAATGTTAATATTTGAATGCTAATGCTAACTTGCTAATTCTACTGATCTAATGCTAGTGCTAATATCTGTTCATTGTTATACTGTAAGTGTCCTATATGATGAGAATAAGACATCAGATGGCATTTATGCATAACCCTGCATGAGAATATGAGATCAGATGGCTTTTAAGTAACCATTTTTGTATATAGGCAAATACAGTAATGTTAATGTTTGAATGCTAATGCTAACTTGCTAATTCTAGCGATCTAATGCTTGTGCTAATATCTGCTCATTGTTTTACAGTAAGTATCCTCTATGATGAGAATAAGACATCAGATGGCATTTTAGCATAACCCTCCATTAGATTATGAGATCAGATGGCACTAAAGCTCATACATTCTTGTATATAGGCAAAAACAGTAATGTTATTGTTTGAATGCTATTGCTAACTTGCTAATGCTAGCGATCTAATGCTAGTGCTATTATCTGCTCAATGTTATACTGTAAGTGTCCTCTCTGATGGGAATATGTGATCAGATGGCATTTAAGCATAACCCTTCATGAGAATATGAGATCAGATGTCTTTTAATTAACCCTTCTTGATAAAGGCAAATTTGTTAATGTTTGAATGCTAATGCCTTGCTAATGCTAGCGATCTAATGCTAGAATATCTGCTCAATGTTATACTGAAGTGTCTTTCTGATGGGAATATGTGATCAGATGGCATTTAAGCATTACCCTTCATGAGAATATGAGATCAGATGTCTTTTAAAACCCTATATAGGCATATACAGTAATGTTAATGTTTGAATGCTAATGCTAACATGCTAATGCTAGCGTTCTAATGCTTGTTCTAATATCTGCTCATTGTTATACTGTAAGTGTCCTCTATGATGAGAATAAGACATCAGATGGCATTTAAGCATAACCCTGCATGAGAATATGAGATCAGATGGCTTTTAATTAACCATTCTTGTATATAGGCAATTACAGTAATGTTAATGTTTGAATGCTAATGCTAACTTGCTAATGCTAGCGATCTAATGCTTGTGCAAATATCTGCTCATTGTAATACTGTAAGTGTCCTCTATGATGAGAATAAGACATCAGATGGCATTTTCGCATAACCCTGCATTAGATTATGAGATCAGATGGCACTAAAGCTCATACATTCTTGTATATAGGCAAAAACAGTAATGTTATTGTTTGAATGCTATTGCTAACTTGCTAATGCTAGCGATCTAATGCTAGTGCTAATATCTGCTCAATGTTATACTGTAAGTGTCCTCTCTGATGGGAATATGTGATCAGATGGCATTTAAGCATAACCATTCATGAGAATATGAGATCAGATGTCTTTTTTATTAACCCTTCTTGTATAAAGGCAAATACAGTAATGTTAATGTTTGAATGCTAATGCTAACTTGCTAATGCTAGCGATCTAATGCTAGTGCTAATATCTGCTCAATGTTATACTGTTAGTGTCCTCTCTGATGGGAATATGTGATCAGATGGCATTTAAGCATAACCCTTCATGAGAATATGAGATCAGATGTCTTTTAGTTAACCCTTCTTGTATATAGGCAAATACAGTAATGTTAATGTTTGAATGCTAATGCTAACTTGCTAATGCTAGCGATCTAATGCTTGTGCAAATATCTGCTCATTGTTATACTGTAAGTGTCCTCTATGATGAGAATAAGACATCAGATGGCATTTTAGGATAACCCTGCATGAGAATATGAGATCAGATGGCACTAAAGCTCATACATTCTTATAAAATGTCAAAAACAGTAATGTTAATGTTTGAATGCTATTGCTAACTTGCTAATTCTAGCGATCTAATGCTAGTGCTAATATCTGCTCAATGTTATACTGTAAGTGTCCTCTCTGATGGGAATATGTGATCAGATGGCATTTAAGCTTAACCCTTCATGAGAATATGAGATCAGATGGCTTTTAATTAACCCTTCTTGTATATAAGCAAATCCAGTAATGTTAATGTTTGAATGATAATGCTCACTTGCTAATGCTAGCAATATAATGCTAGTACTAATATCTGGTCATTGTTATACTGTACGTGTACTCTATGATGAGAATATGAGATCAGATGGCAATAAAGCTTAACCCTTCTTGAATATATTCACGACAGTAATGTTAATGTTTGAATGCTATTGCTAACTTGCTACTGCTAGCGATCTAATGCTAGTGCTAATATCTGGTCATTGTTATACTGTACATGTACTTTATGATGAGAATAAGAGATCAGATGGCATTTAAGCATAACCCTTCATGAGAATATGAGATCAGATGTCTTTTAATTAACCCTTCTTGTATATAGGCAAAAACAGTAATGTTAATGTTTGAATGCTATTGCCAACTTGCTAATGCTAGCGATCTAATGCTAGTGCTAATATCTGCTCAATGTTATACTGTAAGTGTCCTCTCTGATGGGAATATGTGATCAGATGGCATTTAAGCATAACCCTTCATGAGAATATGAGATCAAATGTCTTTTAATTAACCCATCTTGTATATAGGCAAATACAGTAATGTTAATGTTTGAATGCTAATGCTAACTTGCTAATGCTAGCGATCTAATGCTAGTGCTAATATCTGTTCATTTTTATACTGTAAGTGTCCTCTATGATGAGAATAAGACATCAGATGGCATTTATGCATAACCCTGCATGAGAATATGAGATCAGATGGCTTTTAATTAACCCTTCTTGTATATAGGCAAATACTGTAATGTTAATGTTTGAATGCTAATGCTTACTTGCTAATGCTAGCGATCTAATGCTTGTGCAAATATCTGCTCATTGTTATAATGTAAGTGTCCTTTATGATGAGAATAAGACATCAGATGGCATTTTAGCATAACCCTGCATGAGAATATGAGATCAGATGGCAATAAAGCTCATACATTCTTATATATAGTCAAAAACAGTAATGTTAATGTTTGAATGCTATTGCTAACTTGCTAATGCTAGCGATCTAATGCTAGTGCTAACATCTGCTCAATGTTTTACTGTAAGTGTCCTCTCTGATGGGAATATGTGATCATATGGCATTTAAGCATAACCCTTCTTGAGAATATGAGATCAGATGTCTTTTATTTAACCCTTCTTGTATATAGGCAAATACAGTAATGTTAATGTTTGAATGCTAATGCTTACTTGCTAATGCTACCGATCTAATGCTTGTGCAAATATCTGCTCAATGTTATACTGTAAATGTGTCCTCTATGATGATTATAAGACATCAGATGGCATTTAAGCATAACCCTGCATGAGAATATGAGATCAGATGGCTTTTAATTAACCCTTCTTGTATATAGGCAAATACAGTAATGTTAATGTTTGAATGCTAATGCTAACTCGCTAATGCTAGCGATCTAATGCTTGTGCTAATATCTCCTCATTGTTATACTGTAAATGTCCTCTATGATGAGATTAAGACATCAGATGGCATTTTAGCATAAACCTGCATGAGAAAATGAGATCAGATAGCATTAAAGCTCATACATTCTTGTATATAGGCAAATACAGTAATGTTAATGTTTGAATGCTATTGCTAACTTGCTAATGCTAGCGATCTAATGCTAGTGCTAATATCTGCTCAATGTTATACTGTAACTGTCCTCTCTGATGGGAATATGTGATCAGATGGCATTTAAGCTTCACCCTTCATGAGAATATATCAGTTGGCTTTTAATTAACCCTTCTTGTATATAGGCAAATACAGTAATGTTAATGTTTGAATGCTAATGCTCACTTGCTAATGCTAGCAATATAATGTAAGTGCTAATATCTGGTCATTTTTTACCGGTACGTGTACTCTATGATGAGAATATGAGAACAGATGGCTATAAAGATTAACCCAACTTCTATACATTCAAATACAGTAATGTGAATGTTTGAATGCTAATGCTAACTTGCTAATGCTAGCGATCTAATTCTAGCGCTAATTTCTGGTCATTGTTAAACTGTCAGTGTCCTTTATGATCAGAATTAGAGATCAGATGGCATTGAAACATAACACTTCATGAGAATATGAGATCAGATGGCATTTAATCTTATCCATTCTTGTATATAGGCAAATACAGTAATGTTAATGTCTGAATGCTAATGCTAACTTGCTAATGCTAGCGATCTAATGCTAGTGCTAATATCTGCTCATAGTCATACTGTAAGTGTACTCTATGATCAGAATATGAGATCAGATGGCAATAAAGCTTAACCCTTCATGTATAAATTTAAATAAAGTAATGTTAATGTTTGAATGCTAATGCTAATTTTTGCTAATGCTAGCGATCTAATGGTAGTGCTCATATCTGGTCATTGTTATACTGTAAGTGTCCTTTATGATGAGAATAAGAGATCAGATGCCATTTAAGCATAACCCTTCATGAGAATATGAGATCAGATGTCTTTTAATTAACCCTTCTTGCATATAGGCAAATACAGTAATTTTAATGTTTGAATGCTCATGCTAACTTGCTAATGCTAGCGATCTAATGCTAGTGCTAATATCTGTTCATTGTTATACTGTAAGTGTCCTCTATGATGAGAATGAGACATCAGATGGCATTTAAAGCAAACCCCTGCATGAGAATATGAGATCAGATGGCTTTTAACTAACCCTTCTTGTATATAGGCATATACAGTAATGTTAATGTTTGAATGCTAATGCTAACATGCTAATTCTAGCGATCTAATGCTTGTTCTAATATCTGTTCATTGTTATACTGTAAGTGTCCTCTATGGTGAGAATAAGACATCAGATGGCATTTTAGCATAACCCTGCATGAGAATATGAGATCAGATGGCATTAAAGCTCATACATTCTTGTATATAGGCAAATACAGTAATGTTAATGTTTGAATGCTTATGCTAACTTGCTAATTCTAGCGATCTAATGCTAGTGCTAATATCTGCTCAATGTTATACTGTAAGTGTCCTCTCTGATGGGAATATGTGATCAGATTGCATTTAAGCATAACCCTTCATGAGAATATGAGATCAGATGTCTTTTAATTAACCCTTCTTGTATATTGGCAAATACAGTAATGTTAATGTTTGAATGCTAATGCTAACTTGCTAATGCTAGCGATCTAATGCTAGTGCTAATATCTGGTCATTGTTATACTGTACGTGTACTTTATGTTGAGAATAAGAGATCAGATAGCATTTAAGGATAACCCTGCAAGAGAATATGAGATCAGATGGCTTTTAATTAACCCTTCTTGTATATAGGCAAAAACAGTAATGTTAATGTTGGAATGCTATTGCGAACTTGCTAATGCTAGCGATCAAATGCTAGTGCTAATATCTGCTCAATGTTATACTGTAAGTGTCCTCTCTGATGGGAATATGTGATCAGATGGCATTTAAGCATAACCCTTCATGAGAATATGAGATCAGATGTCTTTTAATTAACCCTTCTTGTATATAGGCAAATACAGTAATGTTAATGTTTGAATGCTAATGCTAACTTGCTAATTCTACTGATCTAATGCTAGTGCTAATATCTGTTCATTGTTATACTGTAAGTGTCCTCTATGATGAGAATAAGACATCAGATGGCATTTATGCATAACCCTGCATGAGAATATGAGATCAGATGGCTTTTAAGTAACCATTTTTGTATATAGGCAAATACAGTAATGTTAATGTTTGAATGCTAATGCTAACTTGCTAATTCTAGCGATCTAATGCTTGTGCTAATATCTGCTCATTGTTATACAGTAAGTGTCCTCTATGATGAGAATAAGACATCAGATGGCATTTTAGCATAACCCTCCATTAGATTATGAGATCAGATGGCACTAAAGCTCATACATTCTTGTATATAGGCAAAAACAGTAATGTTATTGTTTGAATGCTATTGCTAACTTGCTAATGCTAGCGATCTAATGCTAATGCTAATATCTGCTCAATGTTATACTGTAAGTGTACTCTCTGATGGGAATATGTGATCAGATGGCATTTAAGCATAACCATTCATGAGAATATGAGATCAGATGTCTTTTAATTAACCCTTCTTGTATAAAGGCAAATACAGTAATGTTAATGTTTGAATGCTAATGCTAACTTGCTAATGCTAGCGATCTAATGCTAGTGCTAATATCTGCTCAATGTTATACTGTAAGTGTCCTCTATGATGAGAATAAGACATCAGATGGCATTTTAGCATAACCCTGCATGAGAATATGAGATCAGATGGCACTAAAGCTCATACATTCTTATATATAGTCAAAAACAGTAATGTTAATGTTTGAATGCTATTGCTAACTTGCTAATGCTAGCGATCTAATGCTAGTGCTATTATCTGCTCAATGTTATACTGTAAGTGTCCTCTCTGATGGGAATATGTGATCAGATGGCATTTAAGCATAACCCTTCATGAGAATATGAGATCAGATGTCTTTTAATTAACCCTTCTTGTATAAAGGCAAATACAGTAATGTTAATGTTTGAATGCTAATGCTAACTTGCTAATGCTAGCGATCTAATGCTAGTGCTAATATCTGCTCAATGTTATACTGTAAGTGTCCTCTGATGAGAATATGTGATCAGATGATGGGAATATGTCAGATCAGATGGCATTTAATGCATTTGAATGCTAATGCCTGCATGAGAATATGAGATCAGATGTCTTTTAATTAACCCCCTCTTGTATATAGGGCAATTATTCTTGTACAGTAATGTTAATGTTTGAATGCTAATGCTAACATGCTAATGCTAGCGATCTAATGCTAGTGCTAATATCTGCTCAATGTTATACTGTGGCATTTAGTGTCAGATGGCTTTTAATTAACCATTCTTGTGATAAACAAAAACAGAATATGTGTTTGAATGATGGCATTTAATCTAATGCTTGTAACCCTTTATACATGAGAATATGAGATCAGATGGCATTTTAATTAACCATTCATGTATATAGGCAAATACAGTAATGTTAATGTTTGAATGCTAATGCTAACTTGCTAATGCTAGCGATCTAATGCTAGTGCTAATATCTGCTCAATGTTATACTGTTAGTGTCCTCTCTGATGGGAATATGTGATCAGATGGCATTTAAAGCATAACCCTTCATGAGAATATGAGATCAGATGTCTTTTAGTTAACCCTTCTTGTATATAGGCAAATACAGTAATGTTAATGTTTGAATGCTAATGCTAACTTGCTAATGCTAGCGATCTAATGCTAGTGCAAATATCTGCTCATTGTTATACTGTAAGTGTCCTCTATGATGGGAATAAGACATCAGATGGCATTTAAGGATAACCCTTCATGAGAATATGAGATCAGATGGCACTTAAGCTTAACCCATTCTTGTATATATAGGCAAAACAGTAATGTTAATGTTTGAATGCTAATGCTAACTTGCTAATGCTAGCGATCTAATGCTAGTGCTAATATCTGCTCAATGTTATACTGTAAGTGTCTCTCTCTGATGGGAATATGTGATCAGATGGCATTTAAGCATAACCCTTCATGAGAATATGAGATCAGATGTCTTTTAATTAACCCTTCTTGTATATAGGCAAATACAGTAATGTTAATGTTTGAATGCTAATGCTAACTTGCTAATGCTAGCGATCTAATGCTTGTGCAAATATCTGCTCATTGTTATACTGTAAGTGTCCTCTATGATGAGAATAAGACATCAGATGGCATTTAAGCATAACCCTGCATGAGAATATGAGATCAGATGTCTTTTATATATAGTCAAAAAACCCTTCTTGTATATAGGCAAATCTGCTCACAGTAATGTTAATGTTTGAATGCTAATGCTATTTAACTTGCTAATGCTAGTTTGAATGCTAAATGCTTATCTAATGCTAGTGCTAAATATCTGCTCATTGTTATACTGTAAGTGTCCTCTATGATGATTATAAGACATCAGATGGCATTTAAGCATAACCCTGCATGAGAATATGAGATCAGATGGCTTTTTAATTAACCCTTCTTGTATATAGGCAAATACAGTAATGTTAATGTTTGAATGCTATTGCTAACTTGCTAATGCTAGCGATCTAATGCTAGTGCTAATATCTGCTCAATGTTATACTGTAAGTGTCCTCTTATGATGGGAATATGTGATCAGATGGCATTTAAGCATAACCCTTCATGAGAATATGAGATCAGTTGGCTTTTAATTAACCCTTCTTGTATATAGGCAAATACAGTAATGTTAATGTTTGAATGCTAATGCTCACTTGCTAATGCTAGCAATATAATGTTACTGCTAATATCTGGTCATTGTTATACTGTAAATTGTCCTCTATGATGAGAATATGAGAACAAAAGGCTATAAAGATTAACCCATCTTCTATACATTCAAATACAGTAATGTTAATTTTGAATGCTAATGCTAACTTGTGTATGCTAGGATCTAATTCTAGCGCTAATATCTGGTCATTGTTAAACTGTAAGTGTGCTTTATGATCAGAATTAGAGATCAGATGGCATTTAAACATAACACTCATGAGAATATGAGATCAGATGGCATTTAATCTTATCCATTCTTGTATATAGGCAAATACAGTAATGTTATTGTCTGAATGCTAATGCTAACTTGCTAATGCTAGCGATCTAATGTTAGTGCTAATATCTGCTCATAGTCATACTGTAAGTGTACTTGGTGATCAGAATATGAGATCAGATGGCAATAAAGCTTAACCCTTCATGTATAAATTCAAATAAAGTAATGTTAATGTTTGAATGCTAAATGCTAATTTTTGCTAATGCTAGCGATCAAATCGTAAAGCTAATATCTGGTCATTGTTATACTGTAAGTGTCCTTTATGATGAGAATAAGAGATCAGATGCCATTTAAGCATAACCCTTCATGAGAATATGAGATCAGATGTCTTTTAATTAACCCTTCTTGCATATAGGCAAATACAGTAATGTTAATGTTTGAATGCTAATGCTAACTTGCTAATGATAGCGATCTAATGCTAGTGCTAATATCTGTTCATTGTTATACTGTAAGTGTCCTCTATGATGAGGATGAGACATCAGATGGCATTTAAGCATAACCCTGCATGAGAATATGAGATCAGATGGCTTTTAATTAACCCTTCTTGTATATAGGCAAATACAGTAATGTTAACGTTTGAATGCTAATGCTAACTTGCTAATGCTAGCGATTTAATGCTATTGCTAATATCTGCTCATTGTTATACTGTAAGTGTCCTCTATGATGAGAATAAGACATCAGATGGCATTTTAGCATAAACCTGCATGAGAATATGAGATCAGATGGCATTAAAGCTCATATTTTCTTGTATATAGGCAAATACAGTAATGTTAATGTTTGAATGCTAATGCTAACTTGCTAATGCTAGCGATCTAATGCTTGTGCAAATATCTGCCATTGTTATACTGTAAGTGTCCTCTATGATGATTATAAGACATCAGATGGCATTTAAGTATCACCCTTCATGAGAATGTGAGATCAGATGGCTTTTAATCTAATACATTCTTGTAAATAGGTAAATACAGTAATGTTAATGTCTGAATGCTAATGCTAATTCGCAAATGCTAGCGATCTAATGCTAGTGCTAATATCTGCTCATTGTCATACTGTAAGTCTTGATGAGAATATGAGATCAGATGGCAATCAAGTTTAACCTTCTTGTATATATTCAAATAAAGTTATGTTAATGTTTGAATGCTAATGCTAACTTGCTAATGCTACCGATCTAATGCTAGTGCTTATATCTGGTCATTGTTAAACTGTGAGAACTCTATGATGAGAATATGAGATCAGATGGCAATAAAACTTAACCCTTCTTGTATATATTCACTACAGTAATGTTAATGTTTGAATGCTATTGCTAACTTGCTAATGCTAGCGATCTAATGCTAGTGCTAATATCTGGTCATTGTTATACTGTAAGTGTCCTTTATGATGAGAATAAGAGATCAGTTGTCATTTAAGCATAACCCTTCATGAGAATATGAGATCAGATGTCTTTTAATTAACACTTCTTGTATATAGGAAAATACAGTAATGTTAATGTTTGAATGCTAATGCTAACTTGCTAATGCTAGCGATCTTATGCTTGTGCTAATATCTGCTCATTGTTATACTGTCAGTGTACTATATGATGAGAATAAGACATCACATGGCATTTTAGCATAACCCTGCATGAGAATATGAGATCAGATGGCACTAAAGCTCATAAATTCTTGTATATAGGCAAAAACAGTAATGTTAATGTTTGAATGCTATTGCTAACTTGCTAATCCTAGCGATCTAATGCCTAGTGCTAAATCTGGTCAATGTTATACTGTAAGTGTCCTCTGATGGGAATATGTGATCAGATGGCATTTAAGCATAACCCTTCATGAGAATATGAGATCAGATGGCTTTTAATTAACCCTTCTTGTATATAGGCAAATACAGTAATGTTAATGTTTGAATGCTAATGCTAACTTGCTAATGCTATCTGGTCAGCAATATAATGTTACTGCTAATATCTGGTCATTGTTAAACTGTTACTGTAACTCTATGATGAGAATATGAGAACAAATGGCTATAAAGATTAACCCTTCATATAATATCCAAATACAGTAATGTTAATGTTTGAATGCTAATGCTAACTTGCTAATGCTAGCGATCTAATTCTAATATCTGCTCATTGTATCTGGTCATTGTTAAACTGAGATAGATGGCAATGTCCTTTATGATCATGAGAATATGAGAGAATTTAATCTTATCCATTTTGTATAAAATACAGAGAATGCAATGATGGCATTTAAAAACCCATAACTAATGCTAATTTTTTACTAATGCTGGATCATGATGAGAATATGAGATCAGATGCCATTTAAGCATTTAATTGTATCCCTTCTTGTATATAGGCAAATACAGTAATGTTATTGTTTGAATGCTAATGCTAACTTACTAATGCTAGCAATTTAATGCTATTGCTAATATCTGCTCATTGTTATACTGTAAGTGTCCTCTACGATGAGAATAAGACATCAGATGGCATTTTAGCATTACCCTGCATGAGAATATGAGATCAGATGGCATTAAAACTCATATATTCTTGTATATAGGCAAATACAGTAATGTTAATGTTTGAATGCTAATGCTAACTTGCTAATGCTAGCGATCTAATGCTTGTGCAAATATCTGCTCATTGTTATACTGTAAGTGTCCTTTATGATGATTATAAGACATCAGATGGCATTTAAGTATCACCCTTCATGAGAATGTGAGATCAGATGGCTTTTAATCTTATACATTCTTGTAAATAGGTAAATACAGTAATGTTATTGTCTGAATCCTAATGCTAATTCGCAAATGCTAGCGATCTAATGCTAGTGCTAATATCTGCTCATTGTCATACTGTAAGTGTACTCTATGATGAGAATATGAGATCAGATGGCAATCAAGTTTAACCCTTCTTGTATATATTCAAATAAAGTTATGTTAATGTTTGAATGCTAATGCTAACTTGCTAATGCTACTATCTAATGCTAGTGCTGATATCTGGTCATTGTTATACTGTAAGTGTACTCTATGATGAGAATATGAGATCAGATGGCAATAAAACTTAACCCTTCTTGTATATATTTACTACAGTAATGTTAATGTTTGAATGCTATTGCTAACTTGCTAATGCTAGCGATCTAATGCTAGTGCTAATATCTGGTCATTGTTATACTGTAAGTGTCCTTTAATGATGAGAATAAGAGATCAGTTGTCATTTAAGCATAACCCTTCATGAGAATATGAGATCAGATGTCTTTTAATTAACCCTTCTTGTATATAGGCAAATACAGTAATGTTAATGTTTGAATGCTAATGCTAACTTGCTAATGCTAGCGATCTAATGCTAGTGCTAATATCTGCTCATGTTATACTTGTTGTCCCTATGATAATATGAGATCAGATGGCAAGAAAGATAAAGATCCCAAACCCCTTATATATTCAACTAAAGTAATGTTAATGTTTGAATGCTAATGCTAATTTGCTAATGCTAGCGATCTAATGCTAGTGCTAATATCTGGTCATTGTTATACTGTAAGTGTCCTTTATGATGAGAATAAGACATCAGATGGCATTTAATAACCCCTGCATGAGAATATGAGATCAGATGTCTTTAAATTAACCCCTTCTTGTATATAGACAAATACAGTAATGTTAATGTTTGAATGCTAATGCTAACCTGCTAATGCTAGCGATATAATGCTAGTGCTAATATCTGCTCAATGTTATACTGTAAGTGTCCTCTCTGATGGGAATATGACATCAGATGGCATTTAAGCATAACCCTTCATGAGAATATGAGATCAGATGGCTTTTAATTCATAAATTCTTGTATATAGGCAAAAACAGTAATGTTAATGTTTGAATGCTATTGCTAACTTGCTAATGCTAGCGATCTAATGTTTGTGCTAATATCTGCTCAATGTTATACTGTAAGTGTCCTCTATGATGAATATGTGACATCAGATGGCATTTAAGCATAACCCCATGAGAATATAGATCAGATGTCTTTTATTTAACACCTCTTGTATATAGGCAAATACAGTAATGTTAATGTTTGAATGCTAATGCTAACTTGCTAATGCTAGCGATCTAATGCTTGTGCAAATATCTGCTCATTGTTATACTGTAAGTGTCCTTTATGATGAGAATAAGACATCAGATGGCATTTTAGCATAACCCCTGCGAGAATATGAGATCAGATGGCATTTAATTTATCCATTTCTTGTATAAAGGCAAATACAGTAATGTTAATGTTTGAATGCTAATGCTAACTTGCTAATGCTAGCGATATAATGCTAGTGCTAATTTCTGCTCATTGTTATACTATAAGTGTCCTCTATGGTGATGAGAATATGGCATTTATCATGAGAATATATGATCAGATGGCTTTAACCCTTCATGTATAAATTCAAATACAGTAATGTTAATGTTTGAATGCTAATGCTAACTTTTGCTAATGCTAGCGATCTAATGCTATTACTAATATCTGCTCATTGTTATACTGTAAGTGTCCTTTTTACGATGAGAATAAGACATCAGATGGCATTTTAGCATAACCCTGCATGAGAATATGAGATCAGATGGCATTTAAACTTATCCATTCTTGTATATAGGCAAATACAGTCATGTTAATGTTTGAATGCTAATGCTAACTTGTTAATGCTAGCGATCTAATGCTTGTGCTAATATCTGCTCATTGTTATACTGTAAGTGTCCTCTATGATGATTATAAGACATCAGATGGCATTAAAGATCACCCTTCATGAGAATGTGAGATCAGATGGCTTTTAATCTTATACATTCTGTATAAATAAAATACAGTAATGTTATTGTTTGAATGCGAATGCTAATTTTGCTAATGCTAGCGATCTAATGCTAGTGCTAATATCTGCTCATTGTTATACTGTAAATGAGAATAAGAGATGTGCCCTCTATGATGAGAATATGAGATCAGATGGCAATCAAGTTTAACATTATTGTATATATTCAAATAAAGTTGTTTATGTTTGAATGCTAATGCTAACTTGCTAATGCTACCGATCTAATGCTAGTGCTGATATCTGGTCATTGTTATACTGTAAACTCCATGATGAGAATATGTCAGATGGCAAATAAAACTTAACCCTTCTTGACTACAGTAATGTTAATGTTTGAATGCTATTGCTAATTTTTATAATGCTAGCGATCTAATGCTAGTGCTAATATCTGGTCATTGTTATACTGTAAGTGTCCTTATATGATGAGAATAAGAGATCAGATGTCATTTAAGCATAACCCTTCATGAGAATATGAGATCAGATGGCTTTTAATTAACCCTTCTTGTATATAGGCAAATACAGTAATGTTATTGTTTGAATGCTAATGCTAACTTACTAATGCTAGCGATCTAATGCTAGTGCTAATATCTGCTCAATGTTATACTGTAAGTGTCCTCTATGATGAGAATATGAGATCAGATGGCATTTTAATGTCAAGAAAGATAAACCTTCTTAAAGTATATATATTCAAATACAGTAATGTTAATGTTTGAATGCTAATGCTAATTTGCTAATGCTAGCGATCTAATGCTAGTGCTAATATATGGTCAATGTTATACTGTAAGTGTCCTTTATGATGAGAATAAGACATCAGATGGCATTTAAGCATAACCCTGCATGAGAATATGAGATCAGATGGCTTTTAAAATTAACCCTTCTTGTATATAGACAAATACAGTAATGTTAATGTTTGAATGCTAATGCTAACTTGCTAATGCTAGCGATCTAATGCTTGTGCTAATATCTGCTCATTGTTATACTGTAAGTGATGAGAATAAGACATCAATGGCATTATAGCATAATCAGCATGAGAATATGAGATCAGATGGCACTAAAACCATAAATTCTGTATATATTCAAAAGCAGTAATGTTAATGTTTGAATGCTAATGCTAACTTGCTAATGCTAGCGATCTAATGCTAGTGCTAAATTCTGCCCAATGTTATACTGTAAGTGTCCTCTCTATGATGGGAATATGTGATCAGATGGCATTTTAAACAAACCCTTCATGAGAATATGAGATCAGTTGGCTTTTAATTAACCCTTCTTGTATAAAGGCAAATACAGTCATGTTAATGTTTGAATGCTAATGCTAACTTGCTAATGCTAGATGATCTAATGCTAGTGCTAATATCTGCTCAATGTTATACTGTTAGTGTCCTTTATGATGAGAATATGACATCCATGGCATTTAAGCATAACCCTTCATGAGAATATGAGATCAGATGTCTTTTAAAACCCTTCTTGTATATAGGCAAAATACAGTAATGTTAATGTTTGAATGCTAATGCTAACTTGCTAATGCTAGCGATCTAATGCTAGTGCTAATATCTGCTCATTGTTATACTGTAAGTGTCCTCTATGATGAGAATAAGACGTCAGATGGCATTTTAGGATAACCCTGCATGAGAATATGAGATCAGATGGCAAAAGCTCATACTTTCTTATATATAGTCAAAAACAGTAATGTTAATGTTTGAATGCTAATGCTAATTTGCTAATGCTAGCATCTAATGCTAGTGCTAATATCTGCTCAATGTTATACTGTAAGTGTCCTTTCTGATGGGAATATGACATCAGATGGCATTTAAGCATAACCCTTCATGAGAATATGAGATCAGATGTCTTTTAATTAACCCTTCTTGTATATAGGCAAATACAGTAATGTTAATGTTTGAATGCTAATGCTAACTTGCTAATGCTAGCGATCTAATGCTTGTGCAAATATCTGCTCATTGTTATACTGTAAGTGTCCTCTATGGTGAGAATAAGACATCCGATGGCATTTTAGCATAACCCTGCATGAGAATATGAGATCAGATGGCACTAAAGCTCATAAATTCTTGTATATAGGCAAATACAGTAATGTTAATGTTTGAATGCTATTGCTAACTTGCTAATGCTAGCGATCTAATGCTAGTGCTAAAATCTGCTCAATGTTATACTGTAAGTGTCCTCTCTATGGGAATATGTGATCAGATGGCATTTAAGCTTAACCCTTCATGAGAATATGAGATCAGTTGGCTTTTAATTAACCCTTCTTGTATATAGGCAAATACAGTAATGTTAATGTTTGAATGCTAATGCTCACTTGCTAATGCTAGCAATATAATGTTACTACTAATATCTGGTCATTGTTATACTGTACGTGTACTCTATGATGAGAATATGAGAAGAAATGGCTATAAAGATTAACAACTTCTATACATTCAAATACAGTAATGTTAATGTTTGAATGCTAATGCTAACTTGCTAATGCTAGCGATCTAATTCTAGCGCTAATATCTGGTCATTGTTAAACTGTAAGTGTCCTTTATGATCAGAATTAGAGATCAGATGGCATTTTAAACATAACACTTCATGAGGATATGAGATCAGATGGCATTTAATCTTATCCATTCTTTGTATATAGGAAAATACAGTAATGTTATTATTGTCTGAATGCTAATGCTAACTTTATAATGCTAGCGATCTAATGCTAGCTAATATCTGCTCATAGTCATACGCCGAGTGTACTCTATATCAGAATATGAGATCAGATGGCAATAAAGCTTAACCCTTCATGTATAAATTCAAATAAAGTAATGTTAATGTTTGAATGCTAATGCTAATTTTGCTAATGTTAGCGATCTAATGGTAGTGCTAATATCTGGTCATTGTTATACTGTAAGTGTCCTTTATGATGAGAATAAGAGAGATCAGATGCCATTTAAGCATAACCCGTCATCAGAATATGAGATCAGATGTCTTTTAATTAACCCTTCTTGCATATAGGCAAAATACAGTAATGTTAACGTTTGAATGCTAATGCTAACTTGCTAATGATAGCGATCAATGCTAGTGCTAATATCTGCTCATTGTTATACTGTAAGTGTCCTCTACGATGAGAATAAGACATCAGATGGCATTTTAGCATTAACCCTGCATGAGAATATGAGATCAGATGGCATTAAAACTAATATTCTTGTATCTAGGCAAAATACAGTAATGTTAATGTTTGAATGCTAATGCTAACTTGCTAATGCTAGCGATCTAATGCTTTTGTGCAAATATCTGCTCATTGTTATACTGTAAGTGTCCTCTATGATGATTATAAGACATCAGATGGCATTTAAGTATCACCCTTCATGAGAATGTGAGATCAGATGGCTTTTTAATCTTATACATTCTTGTAAATAGGTAAATACAGTAATGTTATTGTTCGAATCCTAATGCTAATTCGCAAATGCTAGCGATCTAATGCTAGTGCTAATATCTGCTCATTGTCATACTGTAAGTGTACTCTATGATGAGAATATGAGATCAGATGGCAATCAAGTTTAACCCTTCTTGTATATATTCAAATAAAGTTATGTTAATGTTTGAATGCTAATGCTAACTTGCTAATGCTACCGATCTAATGCTAGTGCTGATATCTGGTCATTGTTATACTGCACGTGTACTCTGCGATGAGAATATGAGATCAGATGGCAATAAAACTTAACCCTTCTTGTATATATTTACTACAGTAATGTTAATGTTTGAATGCTATTGCTAACTTGCTAATGCTAGCGATCTAATGCTAGTGCTAATATCTGGTCATTGTTATACTGTAAGTGTCCTTTATGATGAGAATAAGAGATCAGTTGTCATTTAAGCATAACCCTTCATGAGAATATGAGATCAGATGTCTTTTAATTAACCCTTCTTGTATATAGGCAAATACAGTAATGTTATTGTTTGAATACTAATGCGTTAACTTGCTAATTCTAGCGATCTAATGCTAGTGCTAATATCTGCTCAATGTTATACTGTAAGTGTCCCTATGATGGGAATATGAGATCAGATGGCAAGAAAGATAAACCCAACTTCTATATATTCAAATACAGTAATGTTAATGTTTGAATGCTAATGCTAATTTGCTAATGCTAGCGATCTAATGCTAGTGCTAATATCTGGTCATTGTTATACTGTAAGTGTCCTTTATGATGAGAATAAGACACTGATGGCATTTAAGCATAACCCTGCATGAGAATATGAGATCAGATGTCTTTAAATTAACCCTTCTTGTATATAGACAAATACAGTAATGTTAATGTTTGAATGCTAATGCTAACTTGCTAATACTAAGCGATCTAATGCTTAAACTAATATCTGCTCATTGTTATACTGTAAATTGTACTCTATGATGAGAATAAGACATCAGATGGCATTTTAGCATAACCCCTGCATGAGAATATGAGATCAGATGGCATTAAAACTCATAAATTCTTGTATATAGGCAAAACAGTAATGTTAATGTTTGAATGCTATTGCTAACTTGCTAATGCTAGCGATCTAATGCTAGTGCTAAAATCTGCTCAATGTTATACTGTAAGTGTGTCTCTCTGATGGGAATATGTGATCAGATGGCATTAAGCATAACCCTTCATGAGAATATGAGATCAGATGTCTTTTTAATTAACCCCTCTTGTATATGAAGCAAATACAGTAATGTTAATGTTTGAATGCTAATGGTAAAGATGCTAATGCTAGCGATCTAATGCTTGTGCAAATATGCTCATTGTTATACTGTAAGTGTCCTCTATGATGTTATAAGACATCAGATGGCATTTAGCATAACCCTGCACGAGAATATGAGATCAGATGGCATTCAGTTCTTTTGGATAATAATGTTAAATTGAGCATAGCATACCCTTAATGATATGCGATAATGCTTATTTAAATTCTTCATTGAATACATAATGTATCTATGTAATAAGACATCAATGCTTTGCTAACCTGCAATAGCTATGTATCAGTGTTTAATATTACTAATGGCAAATACTAATCTAACTGAATTAATGTAACTGTGATTAGATTACTAGTTGCTAATAGCTGTATGTTATACTTAATGTACTCCTGTGAGAATAAGACATGATGCTATTGCATTGTATGATAAGTGTCCAGATGAGATAAGACATCAGATGCATTTTAGCTACCTATGAGAAATACAGTAATGTTTTTAATGAACTACTTGTTATAAGCAAAGACGTAATTATCTTGATGCAACTATCTGCTCATGTATACTGCATATGCTTTCTATATCGATTATGACTATAGATGGTTCTCTACCTTCTAGAATAGAATGGGATGCATTTTAATTACCTTCATAGAATATGAATAGGCTAAATCAGTAATGTTATTGTTGAATGCAATGCTAATCAATGTTAATGTCTTAATGCTAATGCTAATTCATGCTCATGATCTATACTTTGAAATTCTCTATGTAGATAAGTGACTCAGATGTGCAATCAAGTTTAACTTATGTATACTTCAAAAATTATGTCAATGTTTAATCTTATACTTCTTGTAATGTATCATAATGTATGTGATATCTGTCATTGTACTAATTGCGATATGCTAGGATTAATGTCAGATGCAATAACTTCTTCATACTAGTGATCTTATGAATATGAGTCGATGGCAACAAGTTAATTCTTGATTTTAATGCTTATTATTGAATGCTAGCGATCTAATGCTATGCTAAATCTAATGTATATGTATCTAGTCATGTCCTTATGACTAGAGATAATGAGATCAATGGCATAAACTTAACCCTTCTTGAATATGATGTCATTAGTACATTTAATGATATTGCAATACAGTATGTTAATGCTAATGCTACGATCTAATGCTAGTGCTAATATCTGTCTGTTATACTTGCTATTTAGTGAGTAAGTCAGTTGTCATTTACATAACCTCATGAGAATATGAGATCAGATGTTGAATAAGCTCTGTATATAGCAAATACATGTAATGTTATGTTGAATGCTAATGTAATTGCTAATCTAGCTCTAATGCTAGTCTAATGCTAATTATACATATGTCATTATGTAATATAGCTTAGTGAGATAAGAATCAGATGGCATTAAGCTAACCTCTGAAATATAGCATGATGTTTAATTAACCTTTGTATTCAAATACATAAGTTAATGTTTGAATGCTAATGCTAACATTGTTAATACTGATCTAATGCTTATGCTATATCGCATATGATTAAGTACCTATGAGAATAAGATCAGATGGTTAAATTAACCCTCTTATATGCAAATAAAGTAATGTAATGTTATGAATGCTAAATCTAATTGCTTAATCTAGGATCTAACATAACATGCTAATGTTACTGTAATGTCTTATGATAGTGATCAGATGGCATTTGCATAACTCTCATGGAATATGAGTAGATGCAAAATCTACTTACTTGTATATACAAAACAGTAATGTTAATGTTTGAATGCTAATGCTAACTTGCTAATGCTAGGATCTAATGCTATGCTAATATCTGCTCATTGTTAACTGTAAGTGTCTTCTATGATGAGAATAAGACATCAGATGGCATTTATAGCATAACCCTGCATGAGAATATGAGATCAGATGGCTTTAATTAACCCTTCTTGTATATAGGCAAATACAGTAATGTTAATGTTTGAATGCTAATGCTAACTTGCTAATGCTAGCGATCTAATGCTAGTGCTAATATCTGCTCATTGTTATACTGTAAGTGTCCTCTATGATGAGAATAGGATCAGATGGCATTTAGCATAACCCTCATGAGAATATGAGATCAGATGGCATAACCTCTTCTTGATATAAGGCAAATACAGTAATGTTAATGTTTGAATGCTAATGCTAACTTGCTAATGCTAGCGATCTAATGCTAGTGCTAATATCTGCTCATTGTTATACTGTAAGTGTCCTCTTGATGAATATGGATCAGATGCATTTAGCATAACCCTGCATGAGAATATGAGATCAGATGGCTCTTAATTAACCCTTCTTGTATATAGGCAAATACAGTAATGTTAATGTTTGAATGCTAATGCTAACTTGCTAATGCTAGCGATCTAATGCTTGTGCTAATATCTGCTCATTGTTATACTTAAGTGTCCTCTATGATGAGAATAAGACATCAGATGGCATTTAGCATAACCCTGCATGAGAATATGAGATCAGATGGCTTAACTTAATTCTTGTATAGGCAAATACAGTAATGTTAATGTTTGAATGCTAATGCTAACTTGCTAATGCTAGCGATCTAATGCTAGTGCTAATATCTGTCAATGTTATACTGTAAGTGTCCTCTTGATGGAATAGTGATCAGATGGCATTTAAGCTTCCTTCGAAATATGAGATCAGTTTTTTAAATTCCCCCTTCAAAAAAAAAATTTATTTTAAATTTTTTTAATTTTTTTTTTTTCCCCAAAATTTTTTAATTTTTGGGAACCCTTTTTTAAAAAAAACCCCTTTTTGGTAATTTTTTGGGGTTTTAAAAAAAAAAAAAAAGGTTAAAAAAAACTTTTAAATTTTTTAAAAAAAAAAAATTGTTTTTTAATGCAAAAACCCCGGCACAATTTCCCAAAAATTTTTTTTTTTTTTTTTTTGGGGAAAAAATTTTAAAAAAAACCCCGGAATAAAAAAAAATTTAAATTTTAAAATTTTTTTGGAAAATTTTTTTTTTTCCTTTTTAAAAATTCTTTTGGAAATTTTTTTTTGGGGAAAAAAAACCCTTTTTTTTTTTTGGGGGGAAAAACTTTTTTTTTTTAAAAAAAAAAATTTAATGTTTTTTAATCCCAATTTTTTTTTGGGGGTTTTTTTAAAAATTATCTTTTTTTTTTTTTTTTTTAAAAAAAAATTTTTTTTTAAAAAAAAGGAAGGATTTTTTAAAAAAACCCCTTTTGGGAAATAAAATTTTTTTAATTTTGGTAATTTGGGAAAATTTGAAAAATTTTGGGAAAAATTTTTTTTTTTTTTTTGGGGTTTAAATAAGGGAAAAAAAAAATTTTTAAAATTTTTTTAAAAAATTTTAAACCAAAAAATTTTTTTTTTTTAAAAATTGAAATTTTTTTTTTTTTTTGCAAATTTTTTTTTTTTTTTTTTTGGGGGGAAAAAAAATTTTAAAAACAAATTTTTAAAAGAATTTTTTAAAAAAAAAAAAACTTTTAAAAAAAAATTTTTAAAAAAAAAAATTTTTTTAAAAAAAAAAAAAATTTTTTTTTTTAAAAAATTTTTTTAAAAAACCAAAATTTTTTTAAAAAATTTTAAAAAAAGGGGTTTTTAAAAAAAAATTTTTAAATTTGGAAAAAAATTTTTTTTGGGGAAAATTTTAAAAATTACCAAAGGGGTTTGTTTAAATTCTCGGGGGAAAAAAAATTAATTTTTAAAAAAAAACCCCCCCCAAAAAATTTTAACCCCTTTTTTAAAAAAAATTTTTTTTTTAAAATCAATTTTTTTTGGGAAAAAATTTTTGGTTTTTCCTTTTTTTTTTTTTTAAAATTTCTCAAGGGAAAATTAAAATTTTTTTTTTCAAAATAAAAAAAAATTTTTAAAAAAAAAATTTTTTTTAAAAAAAAAAAATTTTAATTTAAGGTTTTTTTATTTTTCCCCAAAAAATTTTTTTTTTTAAAAAAAAAATTTTTTTTTAAAAAATAAAAAAAAAAAAAAACCCAAATTTTTTGAATAAAAAAATTTAAAAATTTTAATGAAAAAATTTTGAACTTTTTTTTTTTTTTTCCCCCAAATTTTTTTTTTTTTAAAAAAGAAAAAACTTTTAAAAAGCATAATTTTTTTTTAAAAAACCCCTTTTTTTTTAAAAAGGAAAAAAGGGTAAAAAAAAATTTTAACTTTTCCTAATTTTTTAAAATGAGTGAAAAAAATTTTAAAATTTTTTTTAACCCGGTTTAAAAAGGGGGGGAAAAAAAATTAAAATTTTTTTAAAAAATTTTTTGGGGGGAAAAAAATTGTTTTTTTTAATCCTAAAAATTGCAAATCAAAATTTTTTTAAAAAAAATTTTTTTTTTTTTTCCCAAAAAATTTAAAAAAAAAATTTCCTTTTTTTAACCCCTTTTTAAAAAATTTTAAAAAAATTTTAAAAATTTTTTTTAAAAAAAAAAACCAAAATTTTTTAATTGTTTTTGCCTTTTAAAAAAGGGAAAAAAAAAACCCCAAAAAAAACCCCAAATTTTAAAATTTAAAATTTTTTAAGGAAAAAATTTTTCTTTTTGGGTTTTCCAAAATCTTTTTTTTTTCCCCCCTTTTATTTTTTTTTAAATAAGGGTTTAAAAAAAAAGAAAAAATTTTAAATTTTAAAAATTTTTTTTTAAAAAAAAATTTTTTTTCCAAAAAAAAAATTTTTTTTCCTTTTAATTTTTAAAATTCCCCTTTTAAAGGAAAAAATTTGGACCCCTTTTAAGAAAAAAAATTTTTTTTTAAAAAAAAAAAAATTTTTTAAAAAATTTTAAAAAAAATTTTTTTTTTTAAAAAAATTTTTAAAATTTTTTTTTTTTTTTTTTTTTTGGGAGAAAAAACCAAAAACCCAAAAATGAGAAAAGGGGTTTTTTTTTTCCCTTTTAAAAAAAAAAAATTTTAATTTTTTGCAAAAAACCCAAAATTTTTTTTTTAAATTTTTTTTAAAAATTTTTTTGGAAAAAAATTTTTTAAAAAATTTTTTTAAAAAAAATTTTTTTTTTTTTTTTTTGGAAATAAAAAAAAAAAATTTTAATTTTAAAATTCTGAAAAAATTTTTTGGGTTTTAAAACTTTTTTTAAATTTTTTTCCCAATTTTTGGGGAAAAAGGGTTTTTCCCCTTTAAAAAATTTTTTTCCAAAAAAATTTATTTTTTTAAAAATTTAAAAAATAATTTTTTCCCTTTTAAAAGGGGAAAAAAAAAGGGAAAAAAAAAAGGTGGGGCCTTAAAAAAAATTTTTTTAAAAATTTTCCCCCTTTTTTAAAAAAAATTTTTTTTAAAAAAAAAAAACCCTAAAAAATCTTTTGTTTACTTGGTTTTTTAAAAAAAATTGGGGTTTTTTAAATAAAAAAAAAAAAAATTTTTTTTTCCCCTTTAATTAATTTTTTTTAAAAAAAATTCCTTTTTTTTTTTTTTTGGCCTAATGCAAAAATTTTTTTCCTTTTTAACCGGGGTTTTTTGAAAAATTTTTGTTTTTTCCAAAATTTTTTAAAATAGAGGGGGAAAAAAAAAACCCCCTTTTTTAAATTTTTCCAAAAAAAATTTTTTTTAATTTTTTTTAAAATTTTTTTTTTTTTTTTTTTTAAATTTTTTTAAAAAAATTTTTTTTTTAAAAAAAAGGCAAAAAAAAACTTTTTTAAAAAAAAGGTTTTTTTTTTCCCCTTTTGTTTTTTTAAAAAATTTTTTTTTTTTTTGGGGTTTTTAAAAATTTTTCCTTTTTCCAAAAAATTTAACCCCAGGGAAAAAACCAAAAAAAAATTTTTTTTAAAAAAAATTTTAAAATGGGGGAAAAAGAAAAAATTTTTGGGTTTAAAAAAAAGGTTTTAAAAAATTTTTTTTTTTTTTAAAAAAAAAAAATTTTTAAATTTTTTTTTGGGGTTTGGGAAAAAATTTTAAAATTTTTTGGAAAAAATAATTTTTTTAATTTTTTTTTTAAAAAAAAAAATTTTAATTTAATTTTTGTTTTTTTTTTTTTTTTTTTTTTTTTAAAAAAAAAATCGTTTTTTTTTTTTTGGGGTTTAAAATTTTTTAAATTTTTTTAAAAAAAAAAGGTTTTTTAATCCAAAAAGGAAAAAAAAATTTTTTTAAATTTCCCTTTTTAAATTTAAGGGTTTTTAAATTTTTTTTTTCGGGGTTTTTTAAAAAATTTTTTGGGGGGAAAAAAACCGGGTTTTTTTTAAAATTTTAAAAAAAAAAAAAAAATTTTTTTTCCCTTTTTTTTTTAAAAAAAAATTTTTTTTGGGTTTTTTTCCCTTTTTTTTAAAAATTTAAAGGCCCAAAATTTGGTTTTTTTTTTTGGGGAATTTTTAAAAAAAAAAGGGTTTTGGGTTTTTAAAATTTTTTTTTTAAAAAAAACTTTAATTTTTTTTTTTTAAAAAAAACCCCTTTTTTTTAATCAAATTGCAAAATTTTTTTTTCCTTTTTCCTTTTTTAAAAAAATTTTTCGGGGAAAAAAAATTTTAAAAAAGGGGAAAAAAACCCCCCCTTTTTATAAAAAATACAGTAATTTTAAATTTTTTAAAAAATTTTTTTTGGATCTAATTTGGGGAAATTTTTTTTTTTTTTCCCCCCTTTAGGGGAAAAAAACAAAAAAAACCCCCTTTAAAATTTTTTAAAAATTTTTTTTTTTTCCCAAAAAAGGGAAAGGGGGCCCCCCGGGGGGTTTTTTTTTTTTAAAAAAAAAAATTTTTTTTGGGGAAAAAAAAATTTTTTTTAAAAACCCCCCAAAAAAAAATAAATTTTTAAAAGTTAAAATTTTGAAAAAAAAACCAATTTTTTTTGCTTTTTTTTTTAGGGTTTTTTTTAAAAATTTAAAAAAATTTTTTTTTTGGGTTTCCCCATGGGAATATGGATCAGATGGTTTTTAAAAAAAAATTTTTAAAAAAAAAATTTTTTAATTTTTTTTTCCTTTAAATTTTTTTTTTTTTTTAAAAATTTTAAATGTTAAAAAATTTTAAAAAAAATTTTTTTTCCCTTTTAAAAATTTTTAAAAAATTTTAAAAAAATTTTTTTAAAAAAACCCCCTTTTTAAAACAAAAACGAAATTTAATTTTAAAAAATTTTTAAAAAAAAATTTTTCTAAAAAATTTTTTTTAAAAAAACCCCTTTTTTAAAAATTTTTGAAACAAATGGCTTTAAAAAAACCCCCTTTTTTAAAATTTTAAAAAAATTTTAAATTTTTTTTTTTTAAAAAAATTTTTTTTTTTCCCCCCAAAAAATTTTTCCATTTTTGGGGTTTTTTGGGCTTTTTTTTTGGGGAAAAAAAATTTTTAAAATAAAAAACCAAAAAAAAAATTTTTTTGGAAAAAAAAAAAATTTTTTTTAATTAAAATTTTTTGTTTTTTTTTAAAA
The DNA here is from genome assembly GCA_029692085.1 of Gymnothorax javanicus. NCBI lineage: Eukaryota > Metazoa > Chordata > Actinopteri > Anguilliformes > Muraenidae > Gymnothorax > Gymnothorax javanicus. Next base: position 11,961,294 of record CM056197.1, read on the forward strand.
CCCGGGGTTTTTTTTTTTAAAAATAAAAAGTTTTAAAAAAACCCTTAAAAATTTTAAAAATTTTTTTAATTTTTTTTGGGAAATTTTTTTAAAAAAATTTTAAATTTTAAAATTTCCTTTTTTTAAAAAAAAAAGGGTTTTTTAAAAATTTTTTTAAAAAAGGCCCTTTTTTAAAAAAAAAAGGGGGTTTTTTTAAAAATTTAAGGGTTTAAGGCCCCTTTTTTTTTAAAAAATTTTTTTGGGGGGGTTTTTTTTTTTTTAAAAAAAACCCAAAGGGGAAAAAAAAATTTTTTGGAAAAACCCTCCCGGGAAAATTTGAGGTTTTTAATTTTTAAAAAAAAAAATTTAATTTTTTGGGGGGCCCCCTTTTTTTTTTAAAAAAAATTTTTTAAAAAAAAAAATTTTTTTTTTTTAAAAACCGGAAAAATTTCCCTTTTTTTGGGGTTTTTTTTTTTTTTTGGGGAAATGGAAAAAGGAATTTTTTCCCAATTTTTTTTTTAAAAAGAAAATTTTTTAAAATTTTTTTTACTTTTTTTTTTTTTAATTTTTTTTAAAATTTTTTTGGGGAAATTTTAAAAAAATTTTTTTTTTTTTTAAAAAAAATTTTTTTAAAAGAAAATTTTGGGTTTTTTTTGGAATTGAAAAAGGGGGGTTTTTTTTTTTTTTTGGGGAATTAAACTTTTTTTAAAAAATTTCCCGGTTTTTAAAAAAATTTTTTTTAAAAATTTTTTTAACCCGGGTTTTTTTTTTTTTTTTTTAATTTAAAAAACCTTTTAAAAAAATTTTTAAAAAAAATTTTTTTTCCCTTTTAAAAAAAAAATTTTAAAAAAACCTTTTTTTTTAAAAAAAGGTTTTTTAATGCTAATTTTTTTTTTTTCCTTTAAATTTTGGATCAAAAAAAAACCCAAAAAAAAATCCGGGGGCCCCCCCCAAAATTTTAAACAATGGTTTAAATTTTTTTTTTTTAATTTTTTTTAAAAAAAAAAAAAAAATTTTTTCCCCCCCTTTTTTTTTTTTAAAAAAAGGGGGAAAAAAAAAATTTTTTTTTTTTAAAATTTTTAAAATTGGGAAAAATTTTTAAAATTTTTTTTTTAAAAAAAATTTAATTTTTTAAAAAAAAAAAGGTTTTTAAAAATTGCAAAATTTAAATTTTTTTAAAAGGTTTTTTTATAGGAAAAAAATTTTAAAATTTTTCCTTTTTTTTTTTTTTAAAAGGGGGAAAAAAAAATTTTTTTTTTTTTTAAAAAAATTTGGGATCAAGGGAAAAAAAATTTTTTTGGGAAAAAAAGGTTTTTTAAAATTTTTTTGGGTTTTTTAAAAAAATAAAAAAAAAAAAAAAAAATTTTTTTTTTTAATCCCCTTTTAAAAAAATTTTTTAAAATTTTTTTTTTTTTTTTTTTAAAAAAAAAAAAATTTTTAAAATTTGAAAAAAAAATTTTTTTAATTTTGCCCCCATTTTTAAAAAAAAAAAAATTTTTTTTTTTTTTTTAAAAAACCCAAGGGGTTTTTTAAATTTTTTTTTTTTTTTTAAAAAAAATTTTTTTTTTTTTTTTAAAAAAAACCGGGTTTTTTTTCCCTTTTTGGTTTTTTAAAATTTTTTTTCCCCCTTTTAAAAAAAAAAATTTTTTTTTTAAAAAAATTAAAAAGGAAAAAATTTTTATTTTTTTTTTTTTTTTTTAAGTAAAAAAATTTTTTTGGGGTTTTAAATTTTTTTTTTTGGGGGAATTTTTTCCCTTTTTTTTAAAAAAAAAATTTTTTTTTTTTAAAAATTAAAAAAATTTTTTTTTTTAAAATTTTGGGTTTTTTTAAAAATTTTAATTGCCCTTTTAATTTAAAAAAAAAATTTTTTAAAATTTTTTTAAAAAATTTTTTTTTTTTTTAAAAAAAAAAGGGGTTAAAAAAATTTTTTTTTAAAATTTTAAAAAAAAAAATTTTTTAAAATTTTTTTTAGGGGCCTTGTAAAAGGTTTTTTTAAAAAAAATTCAATTTTTAAAACAAGGGTTTTTTTAAAACCCTTTAAAAAAAACCGTTTTTTTTCCCAAATTTTGGTTTTTAAAAAATTTTTTAAAAAAAAAATTTTTGGCTTTAAATTAAAAAAATTTAATTTAAAATTTTTTTTAATTTTTTTTTAAAAAAAAAAAACCCCCCCTTTTTTTTAAAAAATTTAATTTTTTTAAAAAATTTTAAATTTTTTTCCCAAGGCCCTTTTGGGGAAATTTTAATTTAAAAAAAAAAAATTTAAATTTTAAAATTTTTTAAGAAAAAAAAAATTAAAAATTTTTTTTTTTTTTAAAAAAATTTTTAATTTTTTTTTTAAGGGAAAAGGCCCCCTTTTTTTTTCCCCCGGGGTTTTGGTTTTTTTAAATTAAATTTTAAAAAAAGGAATTTTTTTTTGAAAAAAAGGAAATTTTTTTTCCCCAAATATTTTTTTAAAAAGTTTTTAATTTTTGGGGCCCCTTTTTTTTTCCATTTTAAAATCTTTTTAAAAAATTTTAAAATTTTTTTGGGGAAAAAAAAATTTTTTTTTTAAAAAAAAAAAAAGGGTTTTTTAAATTTTCTTTTAATTTTTAAAAAATTTTTAAGGGGAAAGGGAAAAAAACCCCAAAAATTTAACCTTTCTTTTAATTTTTTTTTTTTAAAAAAAAAAAATTTGGAAAAAAATTTTTTTTTCAAAAAAAATTTTAAATTTTTTTAATTTTTTACTTTTTTTAAAAAATTTATTTTTTTAAAAAAAATTCCTTTAAACCCAAATTTAAAAGTTTTTTTAAACCCTTTTTTAAAATTTAAAAAAATTTTTTTTAATTTTTTTTAAAAAAAATTTTTTTTAAAAATTTAAAAAAAAATTCCCCTTAAAAAAATTTTTTAACCCCCCTTTTTTAAAAAATAAAAGGAAAAAAAAATTTCCTTTTTTTTTTTTTTAAAATTTTTCCCAATTTTTTTTTGGTTTTTTTAAAATTAAAAAAAAAAGTTTTCCCTTAAAAAATTTAAAAAATTTTTAAAAATTTTCCGGTTTTTTCAAGGGGAAAAATTTTTTTTTTTTTAAAAAAAAAACCCCCAAAAAAAAAAAAGGGGGCCCTTTTAAAAATTTCCTTTTTTTTAATTTTTTTTTTTAAAAAGGGAAAAAAATTTCCCCCGGGAAAAAAGTTTTTTTCCCCTTTTTAAAACCCAAATTTTTAATGGGGGGCCCTAAAAAGGGGAAACCCCGGGTTTAAAACCCATTTTTTTAATTTTTTTTTCCCCTTTTTTAAAAAAAAAAAAAAAAAATTTTTTTTTTTTTTTAAAAATTTTAATTATTTTTTTTTTTCCTTTTTTGGGGCTTTTTTAAAATTTTTTTGGAATAAAAACCCTTTTTTTTTTTAAAAAAAATTTTTTTTGGGTTTTTTCAAACCCCTTTTTTTTTTTTTTTTAAAAAAGTTTTTAATTTTAAAAAAGGTTTTTTAACTTTTTTGGGGAAATTTTTTTAAAATTTTTTTTAAATTTTTTTTAAAAAAAAAATTTTTTTGTTTTAAAAATATTTGGGTTTTAAATTTTTTTTTTTTTTTTTTTTAATTTAAAAAAATTTTTTTTAAAAAAAAAAATTTTTAAATTTTTTTTAAAAAGGGGGAAAAAATTTAAAAAAACCAAGGTTTTTTGGGTTTTTAAAAAAAAAAATTTTTTTTTTTTTCCCCAAAGGGAAAAAAAAAAGGGTTTTAAAACCCCTTTTTTTTTTTTGGGGTTTTTAACCCTTTGGGGGGCAAAAAAATTTTACTTCCCCCAAAAAAACCCAAGGGAAAAAATTTTTTTTTTTTTGGGTTTTTTTAAAAATTTTAATTTTTAAGAAAAATTAAAAAAATTTTTAATTTTAAAAAAATTTTTTTTTTTTAAAAAAAATTTTTCTTTTTAAAATTTTTAAGTTTAAAAAATTTTTTTAAAAAAATTTTTTTTTTCAAAAAATTTAAAAAATTTTTAATTGCCCCCTTTTTTTTAAAAAAAAAAAATTTTTTTTTTAAAAATTTAAGGGAATTTTTTTTTAAAAAATTTTTTTAAAAAAGAAAATTTTAAAAAAACCCCAATTCTCTTTTTAAAAAAAAATTTTAAATGCAAATTTTCCTTTTTTCCAATTTTTTTTTTTTTTTTAAAAAAGGGCCCCCAAAATAAAAATTTTTTTTTTTTTCCCCCCAAGGGGGAAATTAACCCTTTTTAAAAAATTGAAAATTTAATTTTTTTTTTTAAAAAAAAAAAGGGGGTTTTTTTTTTGGGTTTTTTTTTTAAAAAAAAACCCTTTTTAAAAAAATTTTTTTGTTTAAAAAATTTTTTTTTTTTAAAAAACTTTTTTTTTTTTTTAAAAAAAAAAATTTTTTTTTTGGGGGAAAAGAAACCGGGTTTTTAAAAACCCTAAAAAAATTTAAAAAACCCCCTTTTTTTTTTCCAAAAAAATTTTTTTTTGCAAAAAAAAAATTTTTTTAATTTTTTGAAAAAAAATTTTAATTTTTTTTTTAAAAATTTTTAAAAAAAATTTTTAAAATTTTCCAAAAAGGAATTTTTCTTTTTTTTCCCTTTTTTAAAAAAAAAAAAAAAAATTTCTTTTCCCAAAAAATTTAATTTTAAAAATTTTTTTTTTAACCCCTTTCAAAAGGGGGGGGAAAAAAAAAAAAATTTTTTTTTTTCCAAAAAGTTTTTAATTTTTTAAACCCCCCCTTTTTTAAAAAAAGGGTTTAATTTTTTTTTTTGGTTTTTAAAAAAAAAATTTTTTGGGAAAAAAAAAATTTTTCCCCCCTTTCGGTTTTCCAATGGTTTTTTTTTTTTATGGGCAAAAAAAGGTTTTTAAAAAAAGCAACCTTTAAAAAAATTTTAAAAAATTTTTTTTTTAAAATTAAAATTTTTTTTTGCGAAAAAAATTTTAAAAAACCCCCTTTTTTAAAAAAAAAATTTTTTTGAAAAAATTTTTTTTAAAAAAAAGGAAAAAAAAAAATTTTTTGTTTTTTAAGGTTTTTTTAAAAAAAAATGTTTTTTTAAAACCCCAAAAAAAAAAAAATTTTTTTTTTTAAAAACCCTTTTTTTTTTTTTTAAAAAAAATTTTTTTTTAAAAAAAAAACCGATGGCTTTAAAAAATTTTTTTTTTTGGGGTTTTTTTTTTTTTTAAAAAAAATTTTTCCCCTTTAAAAAAAAGTTTTTTTTTTTTTTTTTTTTTTAAAAAATTTTTTTTCCCTAAGGGAAAAAAAAAAGGGAAATTTTTTTTTTAAAAACCTAAAATTTTTTTTAAAAAAAAAGGGCAAAAAAAAAAAAAATTTTTTAAAAAAAAAAAGGGTTTAAAACCATTTTTTTTAAAAATACGAAAATTTTTTTAATTTAATGCCCCCCAAAAAAATTTTTTCCCCCAAAAAAAAAAATTTTTTTTTTAAAAATTTTTAAAATGGGAAAAAATTTACCCCCTTTTTTTTGGGGTTTTTTTTTTTGAAATTAAAATTTTTTTTATTTTTTTTAAAAAAAATTTTTTTCCCAAAAAATTTTTTTTAAAATTTTTTTTTTAAAATTTATTTTTTTTTTTTTTTTAAAAAAGGTTTTTTTTTGGGGGGGGAAAAAAAACCCCCCCAAAAAAATTAATTTTTTTTAATTTTTAAATTTTTTGGGGGGAAAAGGGGAAAAAAAAATTTTTTTTTTTAAAAACCCTTTTTTTTTTGGGGGTTTTTTTAAAAATTTTTTTTGGGTTTTTTTAAAAAACCCTTAAAAATTTTTTTTTCCCCTTTTAAAGGGGGAAAAAAAAAAAATTTTTTTTAAAAAAAAAATTTTTTTAAAAAATTTTTTTTAAAAAAAAAAAAATTTTTTTAACCTAGTTTTAAAAAGGGGAAAAAAAAACCCAAATTCTTTTTTTTAAAAAAATTTTTTTTGGGGAAAGGGGGGAAAAAAGAAAAAAAGGGCTATTGCTAATATCGCTCATTGTTATATTAAGTGTCCTCTGATGAAATAAGACATCAGATTTTTTGGGATTCCTGCATGAGAATATGAGATCAGATGGCTTTAAAAACTCATATATTTTTATATAGGCAAATACAGTAATGTTAATGTTTGAATGCTAATGCTAACTTGCTAATGCTAGCATCAATGCTTGTGCAAAACTGTCATTGTTATATGTGGTCTCATGATGATTAAAGACATCAGATGGCTTTTAATGTGAGATCAGATGGCTTTTAATCTTATACATTCTTGTAAATAGGTAAATACAGTAATGTTATTGTTGTCTGAATGCTAATGCTAATTCGCAAATGCTAGCGATCTAATGCTAGTGCTAATATCTGCTCATTGTCATACTGTAAGTGTACTCTATGATGAGAATATGAGATCAGATGGCAATCAAGTTTAACCCTTCTTGTATATATTCAAATAAAGTTATGTTAATGTTTGAATGCTAATGCTAACTTGCTAATGCTACCCCGATCTAATGCTAGTGCTGATATCTGGTCATTGTTATACTGTAATGCGTGTACTCTATGATGAGAATATGAGATCAGATGGCAATAAAACTTAACCCTTCTTGTATATATTCACTACAGTAATGTTAATGTTTGAATGCTATTGCTAACTTGCTAATGCTAGCGATCTAATGCTAGTGCTAATATCTGGTCATTGTTATACTGTAAGTGTCCTTATGATGAGAATAAGAGATCAGTTGTCATTTAAGCATAACCCTTCATGAGAATATGAGATCAGATGTCTTTTTAATTAACCCTTCTTGTATATAGGCAAATACAGTAATGTTATTGTTTGAATGCTAATGCTAACTTGCTAATTCTAGCGATCTAATGCTAGTGCTAATATCTGCTCAATGTTATACTGTAAGTGTCCTCTATGATGGGAATATGAGATCAGATGGCAAGAAAGATAAACCCAACTTCTATATATTCAAATACAGTAATGTTAATGTTTGAATGCTAATGCTAATTTGCTAATGCTAGCGATCTAATGCTAGTGCTAATATCTGGTCATTGTTATACTGTAAGTGTCCTTTATGATGAGAATAAGACATCAGATGGCATTTAAGCATAACCCTGCATGAGAATATGAGATCAGATGGCTTTAAATTAACCCTTCTTGTATATAGACAAATACAGTAATGTTAATGTTTGAATGCTAATGCTAACTTGCTAATGCTAGTGATCTAATGCTTGTGCTAATATCTGCTCATTGTTATACTGTAAGTGTACTCTATGATGAGAATAAGACATCAGATGGCATTTTAGCATAACCCTGCATGAGAATATGAGATCAGATGGCACTAAAGCTCATAAATTCTTGTATATAGGCAAAAAAACAGTAATGTTAATGTTTGAATGCTATTGCTAACTTGATAATGCTAGCGATCTAATGCTAGTGCTAAAATCTGCTCAATGTTATACTGTAAGTGTCCTCTCTGATGGGAATATGTGATCAGATGGCATTTAAGCATAACCCTTCATGAGAATATGAGATCAGATGTCTTTTAATTAACCCTTCTTGTATATAGGCAAATACAGTAATGTTAATGTTTGAATGCTAATGGTAACGTGCTAATGCTAGCGATCTAATGCTTGTGCAAATATCTGCTCATTGTTATACTGTAAGTGTCCTCTATGATGATTATAAGACATCAGATGGCATTTTAGCATAACCCTGCACGAGAATATGAGATCAGATGGCATTTATGCTTATCCATAGTTGTATAAAGGCAAATACAGTAATGTTAATGTTTGAATGCTAATGCTTACCTGCTAATGCTAGCGATATAATGCTAGTGCTAATTTCTGCTCATTGTAATACTATAAGTGTCCTCTATGGTGAGAATAAGACATCAGATGGCATTTTAGCATAACCCTGCATGAGAATATGAGATCAGATGGCTTTTAATTAACCCTTCTTGTATATAGGCAAATACAGTAAAGTTATCGTTTGAATGCTAATGCTAACTTGCTAATGCTAGCGATTTAATGCTATTGCTAATATCTGCTCATTGTTATACTGTAAGTGTCCTCTACGATGAGAATAAGACATCAGATGGCATTTTAGCATTACCCTGCATGAGAATATGAGATCAGATGGCATTAAAACTCATATATTCTTGTATATAGGCAAATACAGTAATGTTAATGTTTGAATGCTAATGCTAACTTGCTAATGCTAGCGATCTAATGCTTGTGCAAATATCTGCTCATTGTTATACTGTAAGTGTCCTCTATGATGATTATAAGACATCAGATGGCATTTAAGTATCCCCTTCATGAGAATGTGAGATCAGATGGCTTTTAATCTTATACATTCTTGTAAATAGGTAAATACAGTAATGTTATTGTTTGAATGCTAATGCTAATTCGCAAATGCTAGCGATCTAATGCTAGTGCTAATATCTGCTCATTGTCATACTGTAAGTGTACTCTATGATGAGAATATGAGATCAGATGGCATTCAAAGTTTAACCCTTCTTGTATATATTCAAATAAAGTTATGTTAATGTTTGAATGCTAATGCTAACTTGCTTATGCTACCGATCTAATGCTAGTGCTGATATCTGGTCATTGTTATACTGTACGTGTACTCTATGATGAGAATATGAGATCAGATGGAAATAAAACTTAACCCTTCTTGTATATATTCACTACAGTAATGTTAATGTTTGAATGCTATTGCTAACATGCTAATGCTAGCGATCTAACGCTAGTGCTAATATCTGGTCATTGTTATACTGTAAGTGTCCTTTATGATGAGAATAAGAGATCAGTTGTCATTTAAGCATAACCCTTCATGAGAATATGAGATCAGATGTCTTTTAATTAACCCTTCTTGTATATAGGCAAATACAGTAATGTTATTGTTTGAATGCTAATGCTAACTTGCTAATTCTAGCGATCTAATGCTAGTGCTAATATCTGCTCAATATTATACTGTAAGTGTCCTCTATGATGGGAATATGAGATCAGATGGCAAGAAAGATAAACCCAACTTCTATATATTCACATACAGTAATGTTAATGTTTGAATGCTAATGCTAATTTGCTAATGCTAGCGATCTAATGCTAGTGCTAATATCTGGTCATTGTTATACTGTAAGTGTCCTTTATGAGGAGAATAAGACATCAGATGGCATTTAAGCATAACCCTGCATGAGAATATGAGATCAGATGGCTTTAAATTAACCCTTCTTGTATATAGACAAATACAGTAATGTTAATGTTTGAATGCTAATGCTAACTTGCTAATGCTAGCGATCTAATGCTTGTGCTAATATCTGCTCATTGTTATACTGTAAGTGTACTCTATGATGAGAATAAGACATCAGATGGCATTTTAGCATAACCCTGCATTAGAATATGAGATCAGATGGCACTAAAGCTCATAAATTCTTGTATATAGGCAAAAACAGTAATGTTAATTTTTGAATGCTATTGCTAACTTGCTAATGCTAGCGATCTAATGCTAGTGCTAAAATCTGCTCAATGTTATACTGTAAGTGTCCTCTCTGATGGGAATATGTGATCAGATGGCATTTAAGCATAACCCTTCATGAGAATATGAGATCAGATGTCTTTTAATTAACCCTTCTTGTATATAAGCAAATACAGTAATGTTAATGTTTGAATGCTAATGGTAACGTGCTAATGCTTGCGATCTAATGCTTGTGCAAATATCTGCTCATTGTTATCCTGTAAGTGTCCTCTATGATGATTATAAGACATCAGATGGCATTTTAGCATAACCCTGCACGAGAATATGAGATCAGATGGCATTTATGCTTATCCATAGTTGTATAAAGGCAAATACAGTAATGTTAATGTTTGAATGCTAATGCTAACCTGCTAATGCTAGCGATATAATGCTAGTGCTAATTTCTGCTCATTGTAATACTATAAGTGTCCTCTATGGTGAGAATAAGACATCAGATGGCATTTTAGCATAACCCTGCATGAGAATATGAGATCAGATGGCATTAAAGCTCTTAAATTCTTGTATATAGGCAAAAACAGTAATGTTAATGTTTGAATGCTATTGCTAACTTGCTAATCCTAGCGATCTAATGCTAGTGCTAAAATCTGCTCAATGTTATACTGTAAGTGTCCTCTCTGATGGGAATATGTGATCAGATGGCATTTAAGCATAACCCTTCATGAGAATATGAGATCAGTTGGCTTTTAATTAACCCTTCTTGTATATAGGCAAATACAGTAATGTTAATGTTTGAATGCTAATGCTCACTTGCTAATGCTAGCGATCTAATGTTACTACTAATATCTGGTCATTGTTATACTGTAAGTGTACTCTATGATGAGAATATGAGATCAAATGGCATTTAAGCATAACCCTTCTTGAATATGAGATCAAATACAGTTCTGTTAATGTTTGAATGCTAATGCTAACTTGCTAATGCTAGCGATCTAATTCTAGTGCTAATATCTGGTCATTGTTATACTGTAAGTGTCCTTTATGATCAGAATATGACATCAGATGGCATTTAAACATAACCCTTCATGAGAATATGAGATCAGATGGCATTTTAATCTTATCCATTCTTGTATATAGGCAAATACAGTAATGTTATTGTTTGAATGCTAATGCTAACTTGCTAATGCTAGCGATCTAATGCTAGTGCTAATATCTGCTCATTGTCATACTGTAAGTGTAAGTACTCTAGGATCAGAATATGAGATCAGATGGCAATAAAACAACCCTTCATGTATAAATTCAAATAAAGTAATATTAATGTTTGAATGCTAATGCTAATTTTTGCTAATGCTAGCGATCTAATGCTAGTGCTAATATCTGGTCATTGTTATACTGTAAGTGTCCTTTATGATGAGAATAAGAGATCAGATGGCATTTAAGCATAACCCTTCATGAGAATATGAGATCAGATGTGTTTTAATTAACCCTTCTTGTATATAGGCAAATACAGTAATGTTAATGTTTGAATGCTAATGCTAATTTGCTAATGATAGCTATCTAATGCTAATGCAAATATCTGCTCATTGTTATACTGTAAGTGTCCTCTATGATGATTATAAGACATCAGATGGCATTTTAGCATAACCCTGCATGAGAATATGAGATCAGATGGCATTTAAGCTTATCCATTCTTGTATAAAGGCAAATACAGTAATGTTAATGTTTGAATGCTAATGCTAACTTTGCTAATGCTAGCGATCTATAATGCTAGTGCTAATATCTGCTCATTGTTATACTGTAAGTGTCCTCTATGGTGAGAATAAGACATCAGATGGCATTTTAAGCATAACCCTTCATGAGAATATGAGATCAGATGGCAATTAATTAACCCTTCTTGTATATAGGCAAATACAGTAATGTTAATGTTTGAATGCTAATGCTAACTTGCTAATGCTAGCGATTTAATGCTAGTGCTAATATCTGCTCATTGTTATACTGTAAGTGTCCTCTATGATGAGAATAAGACATCAGATGGCATTTTAGCATAACCCTTCATGAGAATATGAGATCAGATGGCATTAAAACTATATATTCTTGTATATAGGCAAATACAGTAATGTTAATGTTTGAATGCTAATGCTAACTTTGCTAATGCTAGCGATCTAATTCTAGTGCTAATATCTGGTCATTGTTAAACTGTAAGTGTCCTTTATGATCAGAATAAGACATCAGATGGCATTTAAACATAACCCTTCATGAGAATATGAGATCAGATGGCATTTAATCTTATCCATTCTTGTATATAGGCAAATACAGTAATGTTAATGTTTGAATGCTAATGCTAACTTGCTAATGCTAGCGATCTAATGCTAGTGCTAATATCTGCTCATAGTCATACTGATGAGAATAAGACATGTACTTTAGGATCAGAATATGAGATCAGATGGCAATAAAGCTTAACCCTTCATGTATAAATTCAAATAAAGTAATATTAATGTTTGAATGCTAATGCTAATTTTTGCTAATGCTAGCGATCTAATGGTAGTGCTAATATCTGGTCATTGTTATACTGTAAGTGTCCTTTATGATGAGAATATGAGATCAGATGCCATTTAAGCATAACCCTTCATGAGAATATGAGATCAGATGTGTTTTAATTAACCCTTCTTGCATATAGGCAAATACAGTAATGTTAATGTTTGAATGCTAATGCTAATTTGCTAATGATAGCGATCTAATGCTAGTGCAAATATCTGCTCATTGTTATACTGTAAGTGTCCTCTATGATGATTATAAGACATCAGATGGCATTTTAGCATAACCCTGCACGAGAATATGAGATCAGATGGCATTTATGCTTATCCATAGTTGTATAAAGGCAAATACAGTAATGTTAATATTTGAATGCTAATGCTAACCTGCTAATGCTAGCGATATAATGCTAGTGCTAATTTCTGCTCATTGTAATACTATAAGTGTCCTCTATGGTGAGAATAAGACATCAGATGGCATTTTAGCATAACCCTGCATGAGAATATGAGATCAGATGGCTTTTAATTAACCCTTCTTGTATATAGGCAAATACAGTAATGTTATCGTTTGAATGCTAATGCTAACTTGCTAATGCTAGCGATTTAATGCTATTGCTAATATCTGCTCATTGTTATACTGTAAGTGTCCTCTACGATGAGAATAAGACATCAGATGGCATTTTAGCATTACCCTGCATGAGAATATGAGATCAGATGGCATTAAAACTCATATATTCTTGTATATAGGCAAATACAGTAATGTTAATGTTTGAATGCTAATGCTAACTTGCTAATGCTAGCGATCTAATGCTTGTGCAAATATCTGCTCATTGTTATACTGTAATTGTCCTCTATGATGATTATAAGACATCAGATGGCATTTAAGTATCACCCTTCATGAGAATGTGAGATCAGATGGCTTTTAATCTTATACATTCTTGTAAATAGGTAAATACAGTAATGTTATTGTCTGAATGCTAATGCTAATTTGCTAATGCTAGCGATCTAATGCTAGTGCTAATATCTGCTCATTGTCATACTGTAAGTGTACTCTATGATGAGAATATGAGATCAGATGGCAATCAAGTTTAACCCTTCTTGTATATATTCAAATAAAGTTATGTTAATGTTTGAATGCTAATGCTAACTTGCTTATGCTACCGATCTAATGCTAGTGCTGATATCTGGTCATTGTTATACTGTACGTGTACTCTATGATGAGAATATGAGATCAGATGGCAATAAAACTTAACCCTTCATGTATAAATTCAAATAAAGTAATATTAATGTTTGAATGCTAATGCTAATTCTTGCTAATGCTAGCGATCTAATGGTAGTGCTAATATCTGGTCATTGTTATACTGTAAGTGTCCTTTATGATGAGAATAAGAGATCAGATGCCATTTAAGCATAACCCTTCATGAGAATATGAGATCAGATGTCTTTTAATTAACCCTTCTTGCATATAGGCAAATACAGTAATGTTAATGTTTGAATGCTAATGCTAATTTGCTAATGCTCGCGATCTAATGCTTGTGCAAATATCTGCTCATTGTTATACTGTAAGTGTCCTCTATGATGATTATAAGACATCAGATGGCATTTTAGCATAACCCTGCACGAGAATATGAGATCAGATGGCATTTATGCTTATCCATAGTTGTATAAAGGCAAATACAGTAATGTTAATATTTGAATGCTAATGCTAACCTGCTAATGCTAGCGATATAATGCTAGTGCTAATTTCTGCTCATTGTAATACTATAAGTGTCCTCTATGGTGAGAATAAGACATCAGATGGCATTTAAACATAACCCTGCATGAGAATATGAGATCAGATGGCATTAAAGCTCTTACATTCTTCTATGAAGGCAAATACAGTAATGTTAATGTTTGAATGCTAATGCTAACTTGCTAATTCTAGCGAGCTAATGCTACTACTATTATCTGCTCAATGTTATACTGTAAGTGTCCTCTCTGATGGGAATATGTGATCAGATGGCATTTAAGCATAACCCTTCATGAGAATATGAGATCAGATGTCTTTTAATTAACCCTTCTTGTATATAGGCAAATACAGTAATGTTAATTTTTGAATGCTAATGCTAACTTGCTAATGCTAGCGATCTAATGCTAGTGCTAATATCTGGTCATTGTTGTACTGTACGTGTACTTTATGATGAGAATAAGAGATCAGATGGCATTTAAGCATAACCCTGCATGAGAATATGAGCTCAGATGGCTTTTAATTAACCCTTCTTGTATATAGGCAAATACAGTAATGTTAATGTTTGAATGCTAATGCTAACTTTCTAATGCTAGTGATTTATTGCTTGTGCTAATAACTGCTCATTGTTATACTGATAGTGTCCTCTATGATGAGAATAAGACATCAGATGGCATTTTAGCATAACCCTGCATGAGAATATGAGATCAGATGGCATTAAAGCTCATACATTCTTGTATATAGGCGAATACAGTAATGTTAATGTTTGAATGCTAATGCTAACTTGCTAAAGCTAGCGATCTAATGCTTGTGCAAATATCTGCTCATTGTTATACTGTAAGTGTCCTCTATGATGATTATAAGACATCAGATGGCATTTAAGTATCACCCTTCATGAGAATTTCAGATCAGATGGCTTTTAATCTTATCCATTCTTGTAAATAGGTTAATACAGTAATGTTATTGTCTGAATGCTAATGCTAAATCGCTAATGCTAGCGATCTAATGCTAGTGCTAATATCTGCTCATAGTCATACTGTAAGTGTACTCTATGATGAGAATATGAGATCAGATGGCAATCAAGTTTAACCCTTCTTGTATATATTCAAATAAAGTTATGTTAATGTTTGAATGCTAATGCTAACTTGCTAATGCTAGCGATCTAATGCTAGTGCTAATATCTGGTCATTGTTATACTGTACGTGTACTCTATGATGAGAATATGAGATCAGATGGCAATAAAACTTAACCCTTCTGGTATATATTCACTACAGTAATGTTAATGTTTGAATGCTATTGCTAACTTGCTAATGCTAGCGATCTAATGCTAGTGCTAATATCTGGTCATTGTTATACTGTAAGTGTCCTTTATGATGAGAATAAGAGATCAGTTGTCATTTAAGCATAACCCTTCATGAGAATATGAGATCAGATGTCTTTTAATTAACCCTTCTTGTATATAGGCAAATACAGTAATGTTAATGTTTGAATGCTAATGCTAACTTGCTAATTCTAGCTATCTAATGCTAGTGCTAATATCTGCTCAATGTTATACTGTAAGTGTCCTCTATGATGGGAATATGAGATCAGATGGCAAGAAAGATTAACCCAACTTCTATATATTCAAATACAGTAATGTTAATGTTTGAATGCAAATGCTAATTTGCTAATGCTAGAGATCTAATGCTAGTGCTAAATTCTGGTCATTGTTATACTGTAAGTGTCCTTTATGATGAGAATAAGACATCAGATGGCATTTAAGCATAACCCTGCATGAGAATATGAGATCAGATGGCTTTTAATTAACCCTTCTTGTATAAAGGCAAATACAGTAATGTTAATGTTTGAATGCTAATGCTAACTTGCTAATGCTAGCGATCTAATGCTAGTGCTAATATCTGGTCATTGTTATACTGTACGTGTACTTTATGATGAGAATAAGAGATCAGATGGCATTTAAGCATAACCCTGCATGAGAATATGAGATCAGATGGCTTTTAATTAACCCTTCTTGTATATAGGCAAAATACAGTAATGTTAATGTTTGAATGCTAATGCTAACTTGCTAATGCTAGCGATCTAATGCTAGTGCTAATATCTGCTCATTGTTATACTGTAAGTGTCCTTTATGATGAGAATAAGACATCAGATGGCATTTAAGCATAACCCTTCATGAGAATATGAGATCAGATGGCTTTTAATTAACCCTCTTGTATATAGGCAAATACAGTAATGTTAATGTTTGAATGCTAATGCTAACTTGCTAATGCTAGCGATCTAATGCTAGTGCTAATATCTGCTCATTGTTATATAAATGTCCTCTGTGAGAATAAGACATCAGATGGCATTTTAGCATCAGATGGCATGAGAATATGAGATCAGATATTAAAACTTACATATATTCAAATACAGTAATGTTAATGTTTGAATGCTAATGCTAACTTGCTAATTCTAGCGATCTAATGCTAGTGCTAATATCTGCTCATTGTATACTGTAAGTGTCCTTTATGATGAGAATAAGACATCAGATGGCATTTAAGCATAACCCTGCATGAGAATATGAGATCAGATGGCATTTATGCTTATCCATTCTTGTATAAAAATACAGTAATGTTAATGTTTGAATGCTAATGCTAACCTGCTAATGCTAGCGATCTAATGCTAGTGCTAATATCTGCTCATTGTAATACTATAAGTGTCCTCTATGATGAGAATAAGACATCAGATGGCATTTTAGCATAACCCTGCATGAGAATATGAGATCAGATGGCATTTAAGCTTATCCATTCTTGTATAAAGGCAAATACAGTAATGTTAATGTTTGAATGCTAATGCTAACTTGCTAATGCTAGCGATCTAATGCTACTGCTAATATCTGCTCAATGTTATACTGTAAGTGTCCTCTATGGTGAATATGACATCAGATGGCATTTAAGCATAACCCTTCATGAGAATATGAGATCAGATGGCATTTAATCAACCCATTCTTGTATATTGGCAAATACAGTAATGTTAATGTTTGAATGCTAATGCTGACTTGCTAATGCTAGCGATCTAATGCTAGTGCTAATATCTGTCATTGTTATACTGTAAGTGTCCTCTATGATGAGAATATGAGATCAGATGGCATTTAAGCATAACCCTTCATGAGAATATGAGATCAGATGGCTTTTAATTAACCCTTCTTGTATAAAGGCAAATACAGTAATGTTAATGTTTGAATGCTAATGCTAACTTGCTAATTCTAGCGATCTAATGCTAGTGCTAATATCTGCTCAATGTTATACTGTAAGTGTCCTCTATGATGGGGAATATGAGATCAGATGGCAAGAAAGATAAACCCAACTTCTATATATTCAAATACAGTAATGTTAATGTTTGAATGCTAATGCTAATTTGCTAATGCTAGCGATCTAATGCTAGTGCTAATATCTGGTCATTGTTATACTGTAAGTGTCCTTTATGATGAGAATAAGACATCAGATGGCATTTAAGCATAACCCTGCATGAGAATATGAGATCAGATGGCTTTAAATTAACCCTTCTTGTATATAGACAAATACAGTAATGTTAATGTTTGAATGCTAATGCTAACTTGCTAATGCTAGCGATCTAATGCTTGTGCTAATATCTGCTCATTGTTATACTGTAAGTGTACTCTATGATGAGAATAAGACATCAGATGGCATTTTAGCATAACCCTGCATGAGAATATGAGATCAGATGGCACTAAAGCTCATAAATTCTTGTATATAGGCAAAAACAGTAATGTTAATGTTTGAATGCTATTGCTAACTTGCTAATGCTAGCGATCTAATGCTAGTGCTAAAATCTGCTCAATGTTATACTGTAAGTGTCCTCTCTGATGGGAATATGTGATCAGATGGCATTTAAGCATAACCCTTCATGAGAATATGAGATCAGATGTCTTTTTAATTAACCCTTCTTGTATATAGGCAAAATACAGTAATGTTAATGTTTGAATGCTAATGGTAACGTGCTAATGCTAGCGATCTAATGCTTGTGCAAATATCTGCTCATTGTTATACTGTAAGTGTCCTCTATGATGATTATAAGACATCAGATGGCATTTTAGCATAACCCTGCACGAGAATATGAGATCAGATGGCATTTATGCTTATCCATAGTTGTATATAGGCAAATACAGTAATGTTAATATTTGAATGCTAATGCTAACCTGCTAATGCTAGCGATATAATGCTAGTGCTAATTTCTGCTCATTGTAATACTATAAGTGTCCTCTATGCTGAGAATAAGACATCAGATGGCATTTTAGCATAACCCTGCATGAGAATATGAGATCAGATGGCATTAAAGCTCATACATTCTTCTATGAAGGCAAATACAGTAATGTTAATGTTTGAATGCTAATGCTAACTTGCTAATTCTAGCGAGCTAATGCTACTACTAATATCTGCTCAATGTTATACTGTAAGTGTCCTCTCTGATGGGAATATGTGATCAGATGGCATTTAAGCATAACCCTTCATGAGAATATGAGATCAGATGTCTTTTAATTAACCCTTCTTGTATATAGGCAAATACAGTAATGTTAATGTTTGAATGCTAATGCTAACTTGCTAATGCTAGCGATCTAATGCTAGTGCTAATATCTGGTCATTGTTGTACTGTACGTGTACTTTATGATGAGAATAAGAGATCAGATGGCATTAAAGCATAACCCTGCATGAGAATATGAGCTCAGATGGCTTTTAATTAACCCTTCTTGTATATAGGCAAATACAGTAATGTTAATATTTGAATGCTAATGCTAACTTGCTAATGCTAGTGATTTATTGCTTGTGCTAATAACTGCTCATTGTTATACTGATAGTGTCCTCTATGATGAGAATAAGACATCAGATGGCATTTTAGCATAACCCTGCATGAGAATATGAGATCAGATGTCATTAAAGCTCATACATTCTTGTATATAGGCGAATACAGTAATGTTAATGTTTGAATGCTAATGCTAACTTGCTAAAGCTAGCGATCTAATGCTTGTGCAAATATCTGCTCATTGTTATACTGTAAGTGTCCTCTATGATGATTATAAGACATCAGATGGCATTTAAGTATCACCCTTCATGAGAATGTGAGATCAGATGGCTTTTAATCTTATCCATTCTTGTAAATAGGTAAATACAGTAATGTTATTGTCTGAATGCTAATGCTAATTCGCTAATGCTAGCGATCTAATGCTAGTGCTAATATCTGCTCATAGTCATACTGTAAGTGTACTCTATTATGAGAATATGAGATCAGATGGCAATCAAGTTTAACCCTTCTTGTATATATTCAAATAAAGTTATGTTAATGTTTGAATGCTAATGCTAACTTGCTAATGCTAGCGATCTAATGCTAGTGCTAATATCTGGTCATTGTTATACTGTACGTGTACTCTATGATGAGAATATGAGATCAGATGGCAATAAAACTTAACCCTTCTTGTATATATTCACTACAGTAATGTTAATGTTTGAATGCTATTGCTAACTTGCTAATGCTAGCGATCTAATGCTTGTGCTAATATCTGGTCATTGTTATACTGTAAGTGTTCTTTATGATGAGAATAAGAGATCAGTTGTCATTTAAGCATAACCCTTCATGAGAATATGAGATCAGATGTCTTTTAATTAACCCTTCTTGTATATAGGCAAATACAGTAATGTTAATGTTTGAATGCTAATGCTAATTTTGCTAATTCTAGCGATCTAATGCTAGTGCTAATATCTGCTCAATGTTATACTGTAAGTGTCCTCTATGATGGGAATATGATGGATCAGATGGCAAGAAAGATTAACCCAACTTCTATATATTCAAATACAGTAATGTTAATGTTTGAATGCAAATGCTAATTTGCTAATGCTAGCGATCTAATGCTAGTGCTAATATCTGCTCATTGTTATACTGTAAGTGTCCTGATGAGAATATGATGATGGCAATAAGTTTAACCCTTCTTGTATCAGATGGCATTTAATGCATAACCCTGCATGAGAATATGAGATCAGATGGTCTTTTAATTAACCTTTGAGAATTGTATAAAAAACTTAACCCTTCTTGCAAATTCACAGTAATGTTAATGTTTGAATGCTAATGCTAACTTGCTAATGCTAGCGATCTAATGCTAGTGCTAATATCTGGTCATTGTTATACTGTACGTGTACTTTATGATGAGAATAAGAGATCAGATGGCATTTAAGCATAACCCTTCATGAGAATATGAGATCAGATGTCTTTTAATTAACCCTTCTTGTATAAAGGCAAATAAAGTAATGTTAATGTTTGAATGCTAATGCTAAATTGCTAATGCTAGCGATCTAATGCTAGTGCTAATATCTGCTCATTTGTTATACTGTAAGTGTCCTCTATGATGAGAATAAGACATCAGATGGCATTTTAAGATAACCCTGCAAGAATAGAGATCAATGGCATTTAAAGCTTATCCATTCTTGTATATTGGCAAATACAGTAATGTTAATGTTTGAATGCTAATGCTAACTTGCTAATGCTAGCGATCTAATGCTAGTGCTAATATCTGCTCATTGTTATACTGTAAGTGTCCTCTATGATGAGAATAAGACATCAGATGGCATTTAAGCATAACCCTGCATGAGAATATGAGATCAGATGGCTTTAAATTAACCCTTCTTGTATATAGACAAATACAGTAATGTTAATGTTTGAATGCTAATGCTAACTTGCTAATGCTAGCGATCTAATGCTAGTGCTAATATCTGCTCATTGTTATACTGTAAGTGTCCTTTATGATGAGAATAAGAGATCAGATGGCATTTAAGCATAACCCTGATGAGAATATGAGCTCAGATGGCTTTTAATTAACCTTCTTGTATATTCAAATACAGTAATGTTAATGTTTGAATGCTAATGCTAATTTGCTAATGCTAGCGATTTAATGCTTGTGCTAATATCTGCTCATTGTTATACTGATAAGTGTCCTCTATGATGAGAATAAGACATCAGATGGCATTTTAGCATAACCCTGCATGAGAATATGAGATCAGATGGCATTAAAGCTATACATTCTTGTATATAGGCAAATACAGTAATGTTAATGTTTGAATGCTAATGCTAACTTGCTAATGCTAGCGATCTAATGCTAGTGCTAATTATCTGCTCATTGTTATACTGTAAGTGTCCTCTATGATGATTATAAGACATCAGATGGCATTTAAGCATAACCCTTCATGAGAATATGAGATCAGATGGCATTAAATCTTATCCATTCTTGTAAATAGGCAAATACAGTAATGTTAATGTTTGAATGCTAATGCTAATTCGCTAATTCTAGCGATCTAATGCTAGTGCTAATATCTGCTCATTGTCATACTGTAAGTGTAACCTATGATGAGAATATGAGATCAGATGAATAAGTTTAACCCTTCTTGATAAATTCAAATGGCAATGTTTGAATGCATAACCTAGCTTGCATCTGTTCATTGTTAATGTATGAGATGAGAATAAGAGATCAGATGGCAATCAACCCTCTTGTATATATTCAAATACAGTAATGTTAATGTTTGAATGCTAATGCTAACTTGCTAATGCTAGCGATCTAATGCTAGTGCTAATATCTGGTCATTGTTATACTGTAAGTGTCCTTTATGATGAGAATAAGAGATCAGATGGCATTTAAGCATAACCCTGCATGAGAATATGAGATCAGATGGCTTTTAATTAACCCTTCTTGTATATAGGCAAATACAGTAATGTTAATGTTTGAATGCTAATGCTAACTTGCTAATTCTAGCGATCTAATGCTAGTGCTAATATCTGCTCAATGTTATACTGTAAGTGTCCTCTATGATGGGAATATGAGATCAGATGGCAAGAAAGATTAACCCAACTTTTTATATATTCAAATACAGTAATGTTAATGTTTGAATGCTAATGCTAATTTGCTAATGCTAGCGATCTAATGCTAGTGCTAATATCTGGTCATTGTTATACTGTAAGTGTCCTTTATGATGAGAATAAGACATCAGATGGCATTTAAGCATAACCCTGCATGAGAATATGAGATCAGATGGCTTTTAATTAACCCTTCTTGTATATAGGCAAATACAGTAATGTTAATGTTTGAATGCTAATGCTAACTTGCTAATGCTAGCGATCTAATGCTAGTGCTAATATCTGGTCATTGTTATACTGTAAGTGTACTTTATGATGAGAATAAGACATCAGATGGCATTTAAGCATAACCCTGCATGAGAATATGAGATCAGATGGCATTTTAATCAACCCTTCTTGTATATAGGCAAATACAGTAATGTTAATGTTTGAATGCTAGCTAACTTGCTAATGCTAGCGATCTAATGCTAGTGCTAAAATCTGCTCATTGTTATACTGTAAGTGTCCTCTATGATGAGAATATGAGATCAGATGGCATTTAAGCATAACCCAATGAGAATATGAGATCAGATGGCTTTTAATGGAACCCTTCTTGTATATTGGCAAATACAGTAATGTTAATGTTTGAATGCTAATGCTAACTTGCTAATGCTAGCGATCTAATGCTTGTGCTAATATCTGCTCATTGTTATACTAAAGTGTCCTCTATGATGAGAATAAGACATCAGATGGCATTTTAGCATAACCCCTGCATGAGAATATGAGATCAGATGGCATTTATGCTTTTAATCCATTCTTGTATATAGGCAAATACAGTAATGTTAATGTTTGAATGCTAATGCTAACTTGCTAATGCTAGCGATCTAATGCTAATGCTAATATCTGCGCTCATTGTTATACTGTAAGTGTCCTCTATGATGAGAATAAGACATCAGATGGCATTTTAGCATAACCCTTCATGAGAATATGATGATCAGATGGCATTTAAAACCCTTAAATATGAGATCCATTCCATTGTTGTATAGGCAAATACAGTAATGTTAATATTTGAATGCTAATGCTAACCTGCTAATGCTAGCGATTTAATGCTAGTGCTAATATCTGCTCATTGTTATACTATAAGTGTCCTCTATGATGAGAATAAGACATCAGATGGCATTTTAGCATAACCCTGCATGAGAATATGAGATCAGATGTCTTTTAATTAACCCTTCTTGTATATAGGCAAATACAGTAATGTTAATGTTTGAATGCTAATGCTAAATTGCTAATGCTAGCGATCTAATGCTAGTGCTAATATCTGGTCATTGTTATACTGTAAGTGTCCTTATGATGAATAAGACATCAGATGGCATTTAAGCATAACCCTTCATGAGAATATGAGATCAGATGGCTTTAATGTTATACATTCTTGTATATAGGCAAATACAGTAATGTTAATGTTTGAATGCTAATGCTAATTTGCTAATTCTAGCGATCTAATGCTAGTGCTAATATCTGGTCATTGTTATACTGTAAGTGTCTTTATGAGGAGAATAAGACATCAGATGGCATTTAAGCATATGCATGAGAATATGAGATCAGATGGCTTTTAATTTAACCCTTCTTGTATATAGGCAAATACAGTAATGTTAATGTTTGAATGCTAATGCTAAATTGCTAATGCTAGCGATCTAATGCTTGTGCTAATATCTGCTCATTGTTATACTGTAAGTGTCCTCTATGATGAGAATAAGACATCAGATGGCATTTTAGCATAACCCTGCATGAGAATATGAGATCAGATGGCACTAAAGCTCATACATTCTTGTATATAGGCAAAAACAGTAATGTTAATGTTTGAATGCTATTGCTAACTTGCTAATGCTAGCGATCTAATGCTAGTGCTAATATCTGGTCATTGTTATACTGTAAGTGTCCTTTCTGATGGGAATATGTGATCAGATGGCATTTAAGCATAACCCTTCATGAGAATATGAGATCAGATGTCTTTTAATTAACCCATCTTGTATATAGGCAAATAAAGTAATGTTAATGTTTGAATGCTAATGCTAACGTGCTAATGCTAGCGATCTAATGCTTGTGCAAATATCTGCTCATTGTTATACTGTAAGTGTCCGCTATGATGATTATAAGACATCAGATGGCATTTAAGCATAACCCTGCATGAGAATATGAGATCAGATGGCATTTATGCTTATCCATTGTTGTATAATGCCAAATACAGTAATGTTAATATTTGAATGCTAATGCTAACCTGCTAATGCTAGCGATATAATGCTAGTGCTAATTTCTGCTCATTGTAATACTATAAGTGTCCTCTATGATGAGAATAAGACATCAGATGGCATTTTAGCATAACCCTGCTTGAGAATATGAGATCAGATGGCATTAAAGCTCATACATTCTTGTATAAAGGCAAATACAGTAATGTTAATGTTTGAATGCTAATGCTAACTTGCTAATTCTAGCGATCTAATGCTACTGCTAATATCGGCTCAATGTTATACTGTAAGTGTCCTCTCTGATGGGAATATGTGATCAGATGGGATTTAAGCATAACCCTTCATGAGAATATGAGATCAGATGTCTTTTAATCAACCCCTCTTGTATATTGGCAAATACAGTAATGTTAATGTTTGAATGCTAATGCTAACTTGCTAATGCTAGCGATCTAATGCTAGTGCTAATATCTGGTCATTGTTATACTGTAAGTGTACTTTATGATGAGAATAAGACATCAGATGGCATTTAAGCATAACCCTCAATGAGAATAAGAGATCAGATGGCTTTTAATTAACCCTTCTTGTATATAGGCAAATACAGTAATGTTAATGTTTGAATGCTAATGCTAACTTGCTAATGATAGCGATTTAATGCTTGTGCTAATATCTGCTCATTGTTATACTGTATTTGTCCTCTATGATGAGAATAAGACATCTGATGGCATTTAGCATAACCCTGCATGAGAATATGAGATCAGATGGCATTAAAGCTCATACATTCTTGTATATAGGCAAAATACAGTAATGTTAATGTTTGAATGCTAATGCTAACTTGCTAATGCTAGCGATCTAATGCTTGTGCAAATATCTGCTCATTGTTATACTGTAAGTGTCCTCTATGATGATAATAAGACATCAGATGGCATTTAAGTATCACCCTTCATGAGAATATGAGATCAGATGTCTTTTAATTTATCCATTCTTGTAAATAGGGCAAAGACAGTAATGTTATTGTTTGAATGCTAATGCTAATTTGCTAATGCTAGCGATCTAATGCTAGTGCTAATATCTGCTCATTGTTATACTGTAAGTGTACTTTATGATGAGAATATGAGATCAGATGGAATCAAGTTTAACCCTTCTTGTATATATTCAAATACAGTTATGTCAATGTTTGAATGCTAATGCTAACTTGCTAATGCTACCGATCAAATGCTAGATCTAATATCTGGTCATTGTTATACTGTAATTATTTTCTCTATGATTGGAATATGAGATCAGATGGCAATAAAACTTAACCCTTCTTGTATATATTCACTACAGTAATGTTAATGTTTGAATGCTATTGCTAACTTGCTAATGCTAGCGATCTAATGCTAGTGCTAATATCTGGTCATTGTTATACTGTAAGTGTCCTTTTATGATGAGAATAAGAGATCATTTGTCATTTAAGCATAACCTTTCATGAGAATATGAGATCAGATGTCTTTTTAATTAACCCTTCTTGTATATAGGCAAATACAGTAATGTTAATGTTTGAATGCTAATGCTAACTTGCTAATTCTAGCGATCTAATGCTAGTGCTAATATCTGCTCAATGTTATACTGTAAGTGTCCTGTATGATGGGAATATGAGATCAGATGGCAAGAAAAGATTAACCCTTCTTCTATATATTCAAATACAGTAATGTTAATGTTTGAATGCTAATGCTAATTTGCTAATGCTAGCGATCTAATGCTAGTGCTAATATCTGTCATTGTGATACTGTAAAGTGTCATTTATGAGGAGAATAAGACATCAGATGGCATTTAAGCATAACCCTGCATGAGAATATGAGATCAGATGGCTTTAAATTAACCCTTCTTGTATATAGGCAAATACAGTAATGTTAATGTTTGAATGCTAATGCTGAATTGCTAATGCTAGCGATCTAATGCTTGTGCTAATATCTGCTCATTGTTATACTGTAAGTGTCCTCTATGATGAGAATAAGACATCAGATGGCATTTTAGCATAACCCTGCATGAGAATATGAGATCAGATGGCACTAAAGCTCATACATTCTTGTATATATGGCAAAAAACAGTAATGTTAATGTTTGAATGCTATTGCTAACTTGCTAATGCTAGCGATCTAATGCTAGTGCTAAAAATCTGCTCAATGTTATACTGTAAGTGTCCTCTCTGATGGGGAATATGTGATCAGATGGCATTTAAGCATAACCTTTCATGAGAATATGAGATCAGATGTCTTTTAATTAACCCATCTTGTATATAGGCAAATACAGTAACGTTAATGTTTGAATGCTAATGCTAACGTGCTAATGCTAGCGATCTAATGCTTGTGCTAATATCTGCTCATTGTTATACTGTAAGTGTCCGCTATGATGATTATAAGACATCAGATGGCATTTAAGCATAACCCTTCATGAGAATATGAGATCAGATGGCATTTACGCTTATCCCATTGTTGTATAATGGCAAATACAGTAATGTTAATATTTGAATGCTAATGCTAACCTGCTAATGCTAGCGATATATAATGCTAGTGCTAATTTCTGTGCCTATTGTAATATTTATAAGTGTCCTCTATGGTGAGACTAAGACATCAGATGGCATTTTAGCATAACCCTGCATGAGAATATGAGATCAGATGGCATTAAAGCCTCATACATTCTTGTATAAAGGCAAATACAGTAATGTTAATGCTTGAATGCTAATGCTAACTTGCTAATTCTAGCGATCTAATGCTACCAAACATCGGCCCAATGTTGCCCTGTATGTCCTGTATGATGGGAATATGATCAGATGGCAAGAAAGATTAACCAAACTTCTATATATTCAAAATACAGTAATGTTAATGTTTGAATGCTAATGCTAATTTGCTAATTCTAGCGATCTAATGCTCGTGCTAATATCTGGTCATTGTGATACTGTCAGTGTCCTTTATGAGGAGAATAAGACATCAGATGGCATTTAAGCATGACCCTGCATGAGAATATGAGATCAGATGGCTTTAAATTAACCCTTCTTGTATATAGGCAAATACAGTAATGTTAATGTTTGAATGCTAATGCTGAATTGCTAATGCTGAAGCATCTAATGCTTTGTGCTAATATTCCTGCTCATTGTTGGCATTGTAAGTGTCTCTCTGATCGAATATGTGATCAGATGACATTTAAGCTTAACCCTTCATGAGAATATGAGATCAGATGGTTTTTAATTAACCCTTCTTGTATA